>WWET01010714.1:0-12248 GCA_011038615.1 Limnodynastes dumerilii
CTAAGTGCCGTGGAAATCGCATCTCTGAATCATCCCCTAGTTGTGTAACATCTGGCGCATGCATGCAGAGAAGTTACTGACAAGCTCCTTGTGTATGTCCCCTTGTGGTGTTAACTGTGAATCCGTCCCTCAGTGAGTATGGCCTGCTGCTCTGTATTTTGGAATGGGTACAATGTTGATTGTTCCTATTTCAGCAAAAAAAACGTTCCCAATGCCACTAAGGTTAAACTTCTAGAGGGTGATATTTATGGTTAGGCTGCAGAGAGGGGACAGTTAAGGTTAGGCTGTGGAAAAAGGGATGGTTAGGAGTTAGATTGGGGAGAGAGGAGGGTTAAGGTTATGCTGAGTGATGAGAATGGTTAGGGTTAAGAAAACAATACTTGTTGCCGTTGTTATCTTCAAAGACCAATGTAGCCACGAGAAGGAGACTGATTCGCTGGAAACTGAGGAAAAATTATGGTGGTCGTTATTTCATTGCTGCAAAGCGATCTATCGATACAGATAATTTAAGCGGCAAATTACACCTCATTTGGGACTATAGTGGTGCACATGTAAAGACATGGGGCCAGATATACTAAGCTGTGGGTTTGGAAAAGTGGAGATGCCACATATAGCAACCAATCAGATTCAAGCTAACATTTTCTAGTATGTAATAGGAAAGTGAGAGCTAGAATCTGATTGGTTGCTATGGGCAACATCTCCTCTTCTCCTTTCCTGCAGCTTCTCCTTTCCACTTCCTCAACCCTTACCTCCGTGTTTCACCTATTAAGACATAAGAAGTTGCATTTGGGGCTAGGTTGGTAAATTTTTTATTTGCTTATGGTCAGTGTGAAGTCATGTGTATCGTTCAAAACTACTTTCTGTGCATGGCTAGAGACAGAAGTAGGACCTAGAAGGGAGGGCTGCCCCAGGGAGATAGCTTTCGCTGGACTCATGGTGGTTACGCTTTATGGGCCATATCTAACGTGACCATACGTCCCGTTTTGAACGGGACAGTCCCGTTTTTTTACGGCCTGTCCCGTTGTGCCCAGCTTCAGGACGCCGAAATGTCCTGTTTTCAGAGAGCAACAGGTGACATACACTGTACGTCACCTGTTGCTCTCTGATAACGGGACATTTTGGCGTCACATACTTACTCACAGCCGGACTGGCCGCCGCTGGGTCCCGATGTCTGTAAGCTCCACTCGCCGGCAGCTCCGTTCACAAGACATGAGGTCACGCTGGCGTCATGCTTCAGAGCGCACTGTGGAGAGCTGGAGGCAAGAAGATAAGGTAAGATTATTTCGGTGGAAGGTATTTTGTGTTGGGAAGTGTGGATTTACATAGCATGGAGGGGGCACACACAAAAGAGGCAGCTATAAGAAGGAAGGGGAAATGAGGCTGGCTGGACAAAAATTAAGGGGGGATATGAGGCTGGCTGGACATTAAGTAAGGGGGAAAAGAAGTCTGGCTGGACAAAAATTCTGCGAATTTTCGTACGGCCGACGGTCGTACCCAGTGTAGGGTATAGGCGTCGTATGCAGGTACTTTACTATGGGAGTGTTAGGGGCGTGCATGTTGATACGCTCGAGCGAACGTCCGCATTCGCCCGTCGTGCGAATTTTCGTAACGCTGGATCAGGCCCTATGTCACCTGTTGCTCGCTGATAACGGGACATTTCCGCGTCACATACTTACTCTGAGCCAGGCTGGCCGCCGCTGGGTCCCGATGCCCTGCTCACCCACCCGCAGCTCCATTCGCAAGACATCAGCGTGACTTAAGGTCATTCTGCAGAGCGCGCCGCGGAGGAGAGAGCTGGAGGCAAGAAGTCGGCAAGAAAAGGTAAGTTTATTATTGTGGAAGAAGGTATTTTGCTTTGGGAAGTGTGAAGGAATAACATGGAGGGGGCACACACTAAAGAGGCGGCTATAAGAAGGAAGGGGAAATAAGGCTGACTGAACAAAAATTAAGAGGGGGAAATAAGGCTGACTGGACAATAAGAGGGGGGAAATAAGGCTGGCTGGAAAAAAATTAAGAGGGGTAAATACGGCTGACTGAACAAAAATTAAGGGGGGGAAATAAGGCTGACTGGACAAAACTTAAGAGGGGTAAATACGGCTGACTGGACAAAAATGAACAGGGGGGGAAATAAGGCTGGCTTTACAAAACTTAAGAGGGGGGGAATGATGCTGTCTGGACAAAGATAAAGAGAGGGGAAAAAAGGCTGGCTGGACAAAATTTAAGAGGGACAAAGAAGGCTGGCTGGACAAAAATTAAGAGGGGGGAAATAAGGCTGGCTGCACAAAAATTAAGGGGGGAAAGAAGGCTGGCTGGACAAAAATTAAGAGGGAGCAATGAGGCTGAATGAACATAGGAGGGGGTAGTAAGGCTGAATTGACACAGAAGGAGGGAGCAATAAGACTCGCTGGACACAGAAGGAAGGGGCAATAAGAGACAGTAAGGCTGGCTGGACATAGGAGGGGGCAGTAAGGCTGAATGGATACAGAAGGAGGGGGAATAAGGCTGGTTGCACAAACAGAAAAAGGGGCTAAAGCTGACTGGACACAAATGAAGAGGGGGGAAATAAGGATGGCTGGACACAGAAGGAGGGGGAAATAAGGCTGAATAGACACAGAAGGAGGGGGCAATAAGACTGACTGGACACAGAGGGGGCAATAAGATTGGTTGGACACTCAGAAGGGAGGGACAATAAGGCTGGTTGGTTACACAGAAGGAGGGGGTATAAAGGATGGATGGACAAACAGAAAAAGGGCCCAATATGGCGGACTGAACAAAAATTAAGAGGGAGCAATAAGGCTAGGAGGGGGCAATAAGGCTGGCTGGACACCGAAGGTGGGGCAATAGGGCTGGTTAGACAAACATAAAAATGTGCAAATAAGGCTGACTGGACACAAGTAAAGAGGGTGGAATAAAGCTGGCTGGATACAGAAGGAGGGGGCAATAAGGCTGGCTGGACACAGAAGGTGGAGCAATAAGGCTAGTTGGACAAACAGAAAAAGGGGCAATAAGGCTGGTTGAATAAACAGAAGGAGGGGGAAAAAAGGCTGGCTGGACACAGAAAGAGGGGGCAATAAGATTGGTTGGACACACAGAAGGAAGGGGCAATAAAGCTGGTTGAATACACAGAAGGAGAGGGTATAAAGCTGACTGGACATAGGGGGGTACAGGAGGCTGACTGAAAATAATAAAAAGGGGGGAAAAAGGCTGGCTGGACACAGGAGGGAGAGCAATAAGGCTGACTGGACACATAGAAAAAAGGTTATTAAGGCTTAATGGTCACACAAAAAGAAGGGGCAATAAGGCTAACTGGACACACAAGGAAGGGGCAATAAGGCTTTTTGAACACACAAAAGGATGGGGCACAAAGGCTGGCTGGTCCAACACACAGAAGGAAGGGGCAGAAAGGCTTTCTGGACACACACAGGAAGGGGCAATAAGGCTTACTGAACACAAAAACAAGGGATAGAAAGGCTGGCTGATCTGACACAAAAAAGGGGCAGAAAGGATGACTGTGGAGGCACACACACAAGGAAAGGAGAGATTGGATGGCTTTAGAGACACACATGGGAGGGAGATTGGATGGCTTTCGAGACGCACAAGAGGGCAAGAAAGGCTGGATGGAGGTATATTTAATATGTGTAAATTTCTATACTTTATTAGTTAATTCCTCATATAGTTTTACTTTCAGAAATTTGCTTTAATTGAATGTAACCCAGTAAAATGTTTTGTGTATTTGTATGGGTATTGTATAACAAAAACTAGGTTGAAATGTGTATTATATGGGGATAACTAGGATGCAAAGTGTATTGTATAGTGATAACTAGGATGCAATGTGTATTGTTGAAATAGTCTGTGGGTGTAACAGATTATACACAGTTTATTTTATTTGTTTAATTGATACAGCCATCCTCTGGCCATGACTTTTTGACGACACCCATTGACTTAGTGGTGGGCCCCCGTAAAAATTAGTAGATGTCCCGTTTTGAGGAAAAAAATAAATGGTCACGTTAGCCAAATCCAAACCCCCCGCAGGTGATATATGTGTGGATATCTGGAACTGTACAGAAGAGTGGAGTGAATTCCCCTGTGACTCCCCTCTCCAGTTATATCTCCCCTCCTATAGGCACTTCCGTGTCCATTGAGCTAACTTACCTGCTATACAAAGTTCTGTGTCGTTGCAAGCCCTGTACCGAATACTGTCATTATGTAGGTAGGTACAGCTGAAAGTATGCGATCAGCATTATCACCCATTCATTTTCGGAAGTGTCGCCGCCTGACCACCGGAGAGGTGAGTAACCCTCTCCAGGCACTTAGGGTTGGGCTGCAGGGAAGGGGGAGGTTAGGCTGCGAAGGGAGACTTAGGGTTGTGCTGCGGGGGGAGACTTAGGGTTAGGCTGCGGAGGAGAGACTTAAGGATTGGCTAGCATTATTAAATATGAATACGGCCCTATCTGTGGGCCCCACTCTGAGCAAGGGGCAGTAGATAGGGTTGAAGATCAAAGCCTCACCAGTGGGTCCCCACCAAAATTGGTTGGCATTAGCAAGCTCTGCTGCTGGCTACACAAATTGGATCACTAGTTATGGAAATCACAAATTGGCGTATATTATGCTAAGCAAACAACCGCACACCTTGTTAAGCATGACCCCTTAAGATTTCAGCAGCTTTCTGCTACCTGTAAATGGCTTGGTAAGCTTCGAAAAAATATGCAGCATTGGGGATGAAAATAATAAAGCCTTTCAACGCAATATTGGATGTTTTCATAAACAAACCTAAATATTGTTCCCTGAGCCCTAGATCTTGTCAAGAGAGATTCATTTTTTTCCATTAGATACATCTATAATAAGAATCACTTAGTGAAAATGAACTGCAGTCATTGAGGACCAGAGAATGTAAAAGGTTAATTGGATTCGTTTTTGGCAGATGCTAATCCTCAAGTTTGTGGAATGCTATTACTGACACTAGGAAAGGCCCTTTATATTACACTAGCACCAATACTAGGAGGAAAACGTGACTGAAAATTATTACTGTGAGCCTTGTTCTCTAGTTGGGTCTTTGGGCCTGATCCAGAGCTGCCAAGGGAATTACGGGCTGCTTGGACGTGATTCCCCTGTTCTGAAGGTTGTTCATACTGTTGATTTATAAATCTTCCAGAAGGCTGGCACTGCCTTGAAAACTTTTCCTGAAAATCCGGGAGACTACCTGAAGAGTGGGTTATCTCCCTGACTTCCTGAAGTGTTTGGCAATCTCCCTAATGCTGATTAAGTTCTAGAAGTCATTGCGGTATGATAACAGAGTTTAGAAACTGTGTTTTATTTTCCTGCAGTGAGGCCTACGGAAGCGGACATTTTCATGAAGGCCAAGATGCAATCCAAGGTTGCCGACTTCTCAGTTCTTTCCTCTGGGATATCACGGAGGGAAGAACTAGATGTCTGTATGTTTCCCATAGCAACCACATTCCCTCAAACATGACCCATTCCATTAGGTACAAAATACTCCGCTTCTCAGTTTCCAACTGTACCAGCCTTGTTGAACAGACAAATAGTTTTTTAAATATCAGTTAAGTTATTTCCCCAGGTGAGTGACAGTTGGAGATGAGATGCAGAGTATAAACTGCAAACGGCATAGTGCCCACTCACACACACCTTGCAGCCAGGCATACCTTAACGAAATAAAGACACTGACACCAATGGCTGGGTTTAAAAGGGAACATAATATTTATTAAAATTGAATTGAATTCTGATAATGATGACCATAAAATACCGGTCATCAGCAAGTGAACTAGGTGGCTCAGTAGCAGGTAGCCTAACACCTTAGCATTGAGGTCATCTAACTTGACCTCGTTGCCCCCACTGTCCGATCCTCCAGCATGACACTCGACCCTTGTGAAATGCTCACCTCAGCACCTGGAAGGTAGCCAACCTACAGGACCCAACCGCTAGGGTGTAGTGTCCTCACATCACGCGTTGTGCAGCTATCGGCTTGGACGACCCTCCAATCCCCAAACAATTACCCTATGCGCCATACCCCCCATATTGCTGACCCTTTACTGTAAAGAAAAAGGTTAATAACATGAACATTTTAAAAGGAGGGAGGGGGAATCTTGACTTCCTTCCTCACAGCCCCTCTTATACCCCTTAACTCCATCCCACTTAACTCCACCCCCAAACTTAGCTGAAATACCCCCACCTCTATATTATCCCTGCCTGCAACTTGCTAAGTGGCTCTCATGCCTGCAATTTATGCCCTTGCATATGGACCTATAGGTTCCTGCGTTCTATTTCTGTACCTAATGGAAGGGGTCATGTTGGAGGGTATGCAACCAATCAGATAAGCTCTCATTTTCCTATTACATACTAGAAAATGTCAACTAGAATCTGATTGGTTGCTATGGGCAACATCTCTGCTTTTCCTTTCCTGCAGCTTAGTTTATCTGGTTCCTGGACTTCAATAAATTATTTATAAAAGACTATAATATTTAGATATGGAATAGTTTTTGTTTACTATTAAAGGTAATCAAGATATATAAAAAGTCTCTCAAATAACAAGTTTATAGATAATTAAAATCTAGATTCTGCAAATTTGTTTGAGGTATAAAAGCTGTTTCATTCATATTTCTCACTGCTTGTTATAAATAAGCTTCCTCATCTGGAAATCCAGGGACATCTGTTTATTTACTGCATACATGTGAGCGGCAGCACTGGCATCCAATTACTAGCCTTGATGCATTCCCTCCAACATGACCCATTCCATTAGGTACAAAATACTCTGCTTCTCAATTTCCAACTGTCAGTTACTATGGTAACCACCTTTGTTGAATAGACAAATAATTTTTAAACTATTAGTTAAGTCTTTAAACCAGGTGAGTGACAGTTGGAAGCTTAGGAGTGGAGTATATTGTACCTAATGGAATGGGTCTGTTATGTCATTATAATTGCTCCATGCTGTGTCACCCAAGACACGGCTATATAATTAGCCCATACTGATGTCATAGTTATACATGGCTTCTACTATTCAGAACTTACTGACATAGCATATTTCTCGGATTTTATTACCCTAACAACAGCATGGTAATTATGCGTGACAATATGTGTGTCATGTTTGCCGTCTCTGCAGCAGTTGAGTCGACTAGTAATATAAAGAGGTCAGAGTAGCAGGATTTGCATGATGAGTACACGGCCCTAGTTTTGACGCTCCACAGCACAGAGCCTTTGGGCCCTAAACATATATACTTTTTTAGGGTACCATTTTTATCCTTTCATTCAATAAACATGGATTTCAATAATCTGGACCCCACTTTGCCTCTGAAATCAGGGGGGCAGTAGTGACCCCCAAAAGTGAGGGGTAAACTAATCACTGGATACATATATAGTATATATTGCTTAGACCCTAACCTTTTACATATACACTATCACTGGCTCTAGATCTTGATGTGTTTATACCAAACCAATGAGTCCCCTGTGTGGATAAATTATACTGCATTAGCAATTCGGAGAAAATTCGCATTCGCAAAAGAAAATTCGCAATTCGAATTTTCGAAATTGGGATTTTCTAACCGGGGACCCACACCCGAACAATAGTTACATGGCGACTCAATGCAAAATAGTAGATGAAAACTATTTCTGGCCTGGAGAAAAGGTTTGATTGGATGGCTGAGCTAAGATTTGATCTGGTGGCTTATTGCACCGACAGTGGGTGATCTGCCTCTATGCCATATGCAGCTCCTCATGGTTGAAGGGTATCTTTAGATCCCATGAACCGTAGTCACATGGCGACTCAATGCAAACTAGTAGACAAAATCCATTCCTGGGGAAAAGGTTTGATTGGCTGGCTGAGCTAAAATTTGAACTAGTGGCCTGGGTCCGATGAACCGTAGTCACATGGCAACTCAATGCAATCTAGTAGACAAAACCTATTGCTGGCCTGGGGAAAAGGTTTGATTGGCTGGCTGAGCAAAGATTTGAATTGGTGGCCTATTGCAGTAAAGGTGAGAGATCTGCCTCTATGCCATATGCAACTCCTCATGGCAAAGGGCTATTTAGATCCCATGAACCGTAGTCACATGGCGACTCAATGCAAACTAGTAGACAAAACCTATTCCTGGTTAGGGAAAAAGTTTGACTGGACAGCCAAGCTGGGATTTGAACTGCTGGCCTACTGCACCAACGGTGGGTGATCTCTCTACGCCATATGCCATGCCTCACAGTGAAAGGGTATCTTTAGATCCCATGAACCGCAGTCACATGGTGACTCAATGCAAAGTAGTAGGTGCAACTTAATCCTGGCATGGGGAAAGGGTTTGACCATCAAAGCAGCTGATTGGCTGGCTGAGCCTGGACTTAAACTGACAGCTTGCTGTACTGAAGGCAGGTGCTCTGCCTCTATGCCATATTGTTAGGTCCTGTGAACTTTAGTCACATGGGGCCTGATCCAGAGCAACGCTCGCAAGCGAGCGTACGACGAGCGTATGCGAATTTTCGGCTAAAAATTCGCAATGCGCATGCCCAGTATGACAGCTTCCGGTCGCCCGAGCGTCATGAGCGAATAGCGGGCGTATCGTTAGCGTATTTTTCGCTCGCTGGGCGTATTTTTTTTACGATGGTCGGCTGGGCGCCCGTTTTACTACAGGGAGGCGGGGATAGCCATTTAAATTGTACAGTATGGGCGTGCTAAGCGTATTTTCTCAGCGTATTTTCTGCGAATTTTCGTACGGCCGACGGTCGTACCCAGTGTAGGGTATAGCCGCCGTAAGCAGGGACTTTACTATGGGAGTGCTAGGGGCATGTAGGTTGATACGCCCGAGCGTACGTTCGCATTCGCCCGTCGTGCGAATTTTCGTAGCGCTGGATCAGGCCCATGGTGACTAAATTTAATCTAGTAGACAAAGGCCATTGCTGGCCTGGGGAAAATGGTTGATTGGATGATTGGCTGGCTAAGCTGGGATTTGAACAAGTGCCTTACTGCACTGAAAGCAGGTGCTCTGTCTCTATGCCATATGTGGCTGCGCAAGGTGTGAGGGAATGTTTAGTTCTTATGAACAATAGTCACATGGCGACTCAATGCAAAGTAGTAGATGAAACCTATTCCTGGCCTGGGGAAAAGGGTTGATTGGATGGCTGAGTGAAGATTTGAACTAGTGGCCTCCTGTACTAAAGGTGGGTGATTTGCCTCAATTCCATAAGCAGTTCTTCATATGGATAGGGTATCTTTAGATCCCATGAACTGTAGTCACATGGCGACTCAATGCAAAATAGTAGATTAAATCTACTCCTGGGCTGGGGAAAATGTTTGATTGGATTGCTGAGCTTGAATTTGAACTGTTGACCTACCATGCTGAAGGCAGGCGCTCTGCCTCTATGCCATATGTGGCTCCCTATGGTGTAAGGGTATGTTTAGGTCCCATGAACCGTAGTCACATGGTGACTCAATGCAAAGTAGTTGGTGGAAGCTATTCCTGGTCTTGGAGAATGTTTCACCAGTTAGACAGCTTATTGGCTGGCTGAGCAGGGATTTTAACTGGTGACTCGCTGCTCCATAGGCAGCTGCTACAGTGCCATATGTGGCACCCTGTGGTAAAAGGATATCTTTAGATCCCATAAACTGTAGTCACATGGTGACAGAATACAAAGTAGTTGGCAGAACCTATTCATGGTGTAGAGAAAGGGTTTGATTAGCTGAGCTGGGATTTGAACCAGTGACCTGCTGCACTAAATGTGGGTGCGCTGCCTCCTGATGGTGAAGGTGTATATTTAGGTCCCGTGAACCATAGTCACATGGTAACTCAGTGCTAAGAAGCCTATTGCCAGCCTGGGTATCTTTAGGTCCCATGAATTGTAGTCACGTGGCTACTCAATGCAAAGTAGTAGGCGGAACGTATTCCTTTCCTTGGGAAAAGATTTGACCAGCTGGGCATCTGATTGGCTGACTGAGCCAGCATTCAAAATGGTGACCTGCTGCACCGAAGGTGGGTGCTCTGCCGCTTCCTGTGATGAAAAGGTATCTTTAGGTCCCACGAACCATAGTCACATGTCGCCTCAATGCAAAGTAGTAGGCGGAACATATTCCCTGCCTGGGAAAAATGATTGGCTCTATGCCATAGGCGGCTCCCCATGGTAAGATGGTATATTTAGGTCCCATGAACCGCAGTCACATGGAGATTCAAGTAGTAGGCGGACCTATTCCCAGCCTGGGGAAAAGGTTTTACTGACCAGTTGGCTATTTAAGTCTGCTGACTGCCGCTCCAATCACGGCTGCTTTGCCTTTATGCCATTTTAGCCCACCGTGGTAAAAAGGTATCCTTTGCCCCTTACAGTCACATGGTGATTCAATGCAACATAGTAGGTGGAACCTATTCTTAGTCTTGGAGAATGTTTCACCAGTTAGACAGCTTATTGGCTGGCTGAGCAGGGATTTGAACTGGAGACCTGCTGCACCATTGGCAGCTGCCGCAATGCCATATGTGGCACAAGGATATCTTTAGATCCCATAAACTGTAGTCACATGGCAACAGAATACAAAGTAGTTGGCTGAACCTATTCATGGCATGCAGAAAGGGTTTGACTAGCTGAGCTGGGATTTGAGTTGGGAAGCGGATGAAGCTTATTGCTGGCCTAAGGAAGAGGTTTGACCAGCTGACTGACTGACCGGCCTTGGATTTGAACTGGTAAGCTGCTGCGCAGAAAGTGGGTGCTTTTCCTTAATGCCATATGTGTCTCACCATGGTGAATGGGTATCTTTAGATCCCATGAACCAAAGTCACATGGCGACTCATTGCAAAATAGTAGGCGGAACCTATTCCCGGCCTGGGGAAAAGGTTTGTCTAGCCAGACAACTGATTGACTGGCTGTGCTATGAATTGTGCTGGTGACCTGCAGCACCAGATATGGGTGCTCTGCCTCTATGCCATATGCAGCTCCCCATGGTAAATCATTTAGATCCCATGAACTGCAGTCACCATAGTAAAAGGGTATCTTTAGGTCCCATAAATCATAGTCTGAGCAGGGATTTGAACTTGTGATTTGCTGCATCCTAGGTAAGTGCTCTGCTGCAATGCCATATGTTGCTCCCTGTTGCGAATGGATATCTTTAGATCCCATAAACCATAGTCACATGATGACAGAATACAAAGTAGTTGGCAGAATCTCTTCATAAGGAGAAAGCCTTTTATTAGCTGAGCTGGGCTTTGAGTTGAGAAGTGGGTGAAGCCTATTGCTGGTCTGCTGGTCTGCAGTTCTCAGTTATCACTCTGCAGTTCAAGCTTCAGCATTTCACCTGTGGATTAGAGCTCAGTTCTCTTCATCGTCCTGCACAACAGTACTCTATAGTCTCTCAGATTTTCTGTGAGAGTTGGCAATCCTGATATAAACATATGACATTTCATAGTTCTTCAGTATACTAATTTTGTATTTAAAAATATTTGAATCTTTAATCAGCAACAATGAATATATGATTATTGTATGTATTTATGAAAACAAAAAGTCCATATCTAGGCCTCATATTGGGTGGCTTCACTTTAAAACTGATATAATAGATCTGCCCAATACATATTTAAAGTGCAGATCAGCCATCTTTTATGGAAACGTGGCCATGCGACCATGTGAGGACAACTGAGCCATAAGACAC
Organism: Limnodynastes dumerilii; assembly: GCA_011038615.1. NCBI lineage: Eukaryota > Metazoa > Chordata > Amphibia > Anura > Limnodynastidae > Limnodynastes > Limnodynastes dumerilii. The sequence goes on from WWET01010714.1 coordinate 11,621, forward strand.
AAAGCTGTAGTACAGACAGCACTGGATGATGAACCAGATCATTAAGCTATAGCTATAGCTAATAACAGTGCTTTGAAAAAGGTTTCCTCCTATAATCGTGTGACCACACAGGATTGTTTAGGTAAATATTATAGTTTTGCTTGTTTAATGAGTTAAAATAATAAATTTTAATTGCTAGGAAAAAGAGAGCTAGTCTGGCTACTTTCATTCAGATGGATGTATATTGTACAATCTTTAATTTCAAAAGAAAATGGAAATGTAGCAGAAGACCTGCAATGTTATGACTTGTGTTACATAACACATTGGCGACTGAACCTTTAGAAATAAACATTCCTAATGAAATAAATCTACTTTACTGCTTTATGTACAATTCCCTGACTGTACAATCTGCTCAATAATTGTGTGTCCTTCACATATAATTTCATTGTTTTGTGTGCCAATTGCAGATTCAATATCATTTTGGCTTTGGCATATTGCTTCTACTGCCTCAGTAATTGCATTCTCATGCTCAGGGAAACTGATGAGGACATCATGTCATGGAATAACAACACAGGTGTCAGCTAAGTGATGGGATGGTGGCCTGTGTGAGTCACGCTTAGTTCTCATACGTGTGAACCCTTATCCTGCT
>WWET01010728.1:0-11966 GCA_011038615.1 Limnodynastes dumerilii
CAGGGGGTGATATATAATAGGAAGTACAGGGGGTGATATATAATAAGTGCAGGGGGTGATATATAATAAGTGCAGGGGGTGATATATAATAGGAAGTACAGGGGGTGATATATAATAAGTGCAGAGGTGTTATATAATATGAAGTGCAGGGGGGATATATAATAAGTGCATGGGGTGATATATAATAGGAAGTACAGGGGGTGATATATAATAGGATGTGCAGGGGGTGATATATAATAGGAATTGCAGGGGTTGATATACAATAGGAAGTGCATGGTGTGTTATATTAGATGAAGTGCAAGGGGGGGTTATATAATAGGAAGTGCAGGGGGGATATATACAGATACAGGAGGGAGAGGGGCAAATGAAGATTATGTGCAAGTCTTTGTGTTTTCCCCTTTTTATGTTATAAGCACTTGTTTTGCATGTTGTTTGTCCATTGTGTTATTCGTGATGTAAATAAGCATTGTGATTCTTATCATATTAAATATCAACTAATAAGTTCGCGTCTCTCTGCTCTTACAGAGTCACTTGTCATAGCAGCTTGGTTATTAAACGATACTTATCGTTAACAGAATAGATCATTCTAAGTCTACGATAATAATTGTCTTAGATTGGTGCAGAGGAGAACCGAACACTTATTTTATGTCACATTTGGGGTGGATAAGGGGCATTATTCATTGTAGAACAGATCAGGGGCCAGATTTACTAAGCTGCAGGTTTGGAACAGTGGAGATGTTGCAACCAATCAAATTTAAGCTGACATTCTGTAGTATGTGATAGGAAAGTTAAAGCTAGAATCTGATATGTTGCTATTAGCAATATCTCCACTTTTCCAAACCTGCAGCTTAGTAAATCTGTTCCCAGGGTCCCAAATAAGTCACAAAAGCCATCAGTGACAGGGAGATATGATAGAAACGATATAACCATGAACAGGAGGAGACTTAATTAAAAGGAAGTGATCTATTATAACACAAGCTATAGCTATAAGCTGAACGGTTTCAAGAAAATCTAAGTAGAATTAATCACAGGGATGATACATATATTAGTGGAAGTACAGAGGATGATACATATATTAGTGGAAGTACAGAGGGTGATACATATATTAGTGGAAGTACAGGGGTGATACATATATTAGTGGAAGTACAGGGATGATACATATATTAGAGGAAGTACAGGGGGTGATACATATATTATTGGAAGTACAGAGGGTGATACATATATTAGAGGAAGTACAGAGGGTGATACATATATTAGTGGAAGTACATAGGGTAATACATATATTAGAGGAAGTACAGAGGTGTGATACATATTTTAGTGGAAGTACAGAGGGTGATACATATATTAGTAGAAGTACAGAGAGTGACACATATATTAGTGGAAGTACAGAGGGTGATACATATATTAGTGGAAGTACAGTGGTGATACATATATTAGTGGAAGTACAGGGGTGATACATATATTAGAGGAACTACAGAAGTATGATACATTTATTAGTGGAAGTACAGAGGTGATACATATATTAGTGGAAGTACAAACGTGATACATATATAAGTGGAAGTACAGAGGTGATACATATATAAGTGGAAGTACAGAGGTGATACATATGTAAGTAGAAGTAAAGGGGTTATACATATATTAGTGGAAGTACAGAGGGTGATACATATATTAGGGGAAATACAGAGGGTGATACATATATTAGTGGAAGTACAGATGGAGATACATATATTAGTGGAAGTACAGAGGTGATGCATATATTAGTGGAAGTACAGGTGGTGATACATATATTAGTGGAAGTACAGAGTGTGATACATATATTAGTGGAAGTACAGAGGGTGATATATATATATATTAGTGGAAGTACAGAGGGTAATACATATATTAGTGGAAGTACATAGGGTGATACATATATTAGTGGAAGTACAGTGGTGATACATATATTAGTGGAAGTACAGGTGTGATACATATATTAGAGGAACTACAGAAGTGTGATACATATATTAGTGGAAGTACAGAGGTGATACATATATTAGTGGAAGTACAAAGGTGATACATATATTAGTGGAAGTACAGGGGTGATACATATATTAGAGGTAGTACAGAGGTGTGATACATATATTAGTGGAAGTACAAATGTGATACATATATAAGTGGAAGAACAGAGGTGATACATATGTAAGTAGAAGTAAAGGGGTTATACATATATTAGGGGAAATACAGAGGTTGATACATATATTAGAGGAAGTACAGGGGTGATGCATATATTAGTGGAAGTACAGAGGGAGATACATATATTAGTGGAAGTACAGAGGTGATGCATATATTAGTGGAAGTACATAGGGTGATACATATATTAGTGGAAGTACAGGGGTGATGCATATATTAGTGGAAGTACAGGGGTGATACATATACTAGTGGAAGTACAGGGGTGATACATATATTAGTAAAAGTACAGGTGGTGATACGTATATTAGAGGAAGAACAGGGGTGATACATATATTAGTGGAAGTACAGAGGGTGATACATATATTAGAGGAAGAACAGGGGTGATACATATATTAGTGGAAGTACAGGGGTGAAACATATTAATGGAAGTACAGAGGGTGATAAATATAATAGTGGAACTACAGGGAGTGATACATATATTAGTGGAAGTATAGAGGATGATACATATATCAGTGGAAGTACAGAGGTGATACATATATCAGTGAAAGTACAGAGGGTGATATATATATATATATATATATATATATATATATATATATATATTAAGCTTGGTTACTCTTTTCTGTTACCATCTTCTTTGATTTGCGCTCGTCCATTATTCCTCTATTATTTATCCCATTCAAGGTGTAACCTTCCTCTCTTATTTTCAAGCTCCTTCTTAAGTCTGAATCAGGCCCATTGTATTAATCCCTGAAATGACCTCCTACATAATTTAAACCTGCAATCGAATCAAACAACATTTGGAAAATAAATGAAAGCGTATTTGTGTTATTCATATATTATATATATTACCATTGAATCGTTATTAAACACCATAAGATCGGGTTTTAAAATTGAAAAATATGTTGCCAGGGGTACCATGCCAGCGGGTAGATGTTTGACTTGGCACCCTTTCCTAAGTCAGACATAAATAAAATGGACAACAAGTCAAATTAATATTCCTTACTTTGTTCCACTCCTGCATCTTTCTTGCTCTGCCCTCGATGCTTCCGGCTTTCTCATTTCCTACATTATTTCCCTGGTTGCTTTTGTGTCTGACAACTTTGTCTCTACTGCTCCTAGTTCACTCTTCACTCCTTTGCTTTCCACCCCCCTGCTGCTCCTATGTACTCTTCATGCTCTGTTGCCACTGTTCCTGGCTCTCTCCTCCGCTTACCTTGACCCTGCTCCTGTGTCTCTCCCCACTTTGTCCTCTCCACTTCCAAGTTTTTTAATCTGTTCCATTGCTTTCCTGTTGCTACTGGCTCTTTCCATACCCTCTCTACTTTGTCCTCACTGCTGCCAGCTCTCTCCTCTGCTCCTTCTCTGGTTCTCTTCATGCTTTGTCTGATCTATCTCCAATGCCCCTGTCTCTCCCTCCTCTGTCTGCTCTATCCTTGCTGACCCAGCTTTATCCTCTACTTCTTTTCTTTCCTGTTGCTACCGGTTCTCTACTCCACTCAGCTGCAGAAGCAGAACTAGTGAGTTGTGGGCCCAGGTGTAAAAAATATGCTTTGGCCCTGATGATATTCCAGGTAACCGGGTGTGGTGATGATGGCTGTAGGCCCTTGTATCAGCATGGGTCCCGGTGCCATTGCACCTGTTGCACCAATGGTAATTCCGCCCCTGCCTTCTGTATTTACACATTTCACTGCCTCAAACCCTTTCATTTCCTCACCAATGGCTACAAATGAGTTTGAAACAAAATCACAAAAGCAATAAGCAACAGCCAACATCTGTCTACATACACTCTCTGGTCTAAAATAACATCTGAAATAATGAGGGAATACCTTATAAAGAATACAATAAACATACAAGATTTCATGAGATTATAGGGAAATGGCTTTTTGCCTCAGTTTGAGATCTGTGGAATTTCACAGAATCCTATCTGCATATATGTATATATATATATATTAGTGGAAGTACAAGGGGTGATACATATATTAGTGGAAGTACAGAGAATGACACATATATTAGAGGAAGTACAGGGGGTAATACATATATTACTGGAAGTACAGGAGTAATTCAAATATTAGTGGAAGTACACAGCTGATACATATATTAGTGGCACTACAGGGGGTGATACATATATTACTGGAAGTACAAAGGTGATACATATATTAGTGGAAGTACAGAGGGTGATACATATATTAGTGGAAGTACAAAGGTGATACATATATTAGTGGAAGTACAGAGGTGATACATATATTAGTGGAAGTACAGAGGTGATACAAATATAAGTAGAAGTACTGGGGTAATACATATATTAGGGGAAATACAGAGGGTTATACATATATTAGTGGAAGTACAGAGGATGATACATATATTAGAGGAAGTACAGGGGTGATACATATATTAGAGGAAGTACAGGGGGGTAATACATATATTAGTGGAACTACAGGGGTGATACATATATTATAGGAAGTACAGGGGGTAATACATATATTAGTGTAAGTACAGGGGGTGATACATATATTAGTGGAAGTACAGAAGGTGATACATATATTAGAGGAAGTACAGGGGGTAATACATATATTAGTGGAAGTACAGGGGGTAATAAATATATTAGTGGAAGTACAGGGGGTGATACATCTTTTAGTAGTTATATAGTAGTGATATATATATAAGTGGAAGTACAGACGGTAATACATATATTAGTGGAAGTAGAGAGGTTATTCATATATTACTGGAAATACAGAGGGTGATACATATATTAGTGGAAGTACATAGGGTGATACATGTATTAGTGGAAGTACAGGGGTGATACATATTTTAGTAGTAGTACAGTAGTGATACATATATTAGTGAAAGTACAGAGGATGATACATATATTAGTGGCAGTACAGAGGTGATACATATATTAGTGGAAGTACAGAGGATGATACATATATTAGTGGAAAGACAGGGGTGATACATGTATTAGTGGAAGTACAGAGGTGATACATATATAGATGGAAGTACAGAGGATGATACATATATTATTGGAAGTACAGGGGTGATACATATATTAGTGGAAGTACAGAGGGTGATACATATAATAGTGGAAGTACAGAGGTGATACATATATAAGGGAAGTACAGAGGATGATACATATATTGGTGGAAGTACAGACGTGATACATATATTAGTTTATTGTACAGAGGTGATACATATACTAGTGGAAGTACAGAGGGTGATACATATATTAGTGGAAGTACAGTGGTGATACATATATCAGTGGAAGTACAGAGGTGATACATATATTAGTGAAACTACAGAGGTTGATATATATATTAGTGGAAGTACAAGGGGTGATACATATATTAGTGGAAGTACAGAGGATGACACATATATTAGAGTAAGTACAGGGGGTGATACTTATATTAGTGGAAGAACAGGAGTAATTCAAATATTAGTGGATGTACATGGCTGATACATATATTAGTGGCACTGCAGGCGGTAATACATATATTAGTGGAAGTACAGGTGGTGATACATATATTAGTGGAAGTACAGAGGGTGATACATATATTAGTGGAAGAACAGAGGGTGATACATATATTAGTGGAAGTACAGGGGTGATACATATATAAGTGGAAGTACAGGGGTGATACATATATTAGTGAAAGTACAAGGGTGATACATATATTAGGGGATATACAAGGGTGATACATATATCAGTTGATGTACAGAGGGTGATACATATATTAGTGGAAGTGCAGAGGGTGATACATATATTAGTGGAAGTACAGGGGTGATACATTTATTAGTGGAAGAACAGGGGTGATACATATATTAGTGGAACCACAGAGGTGATTTATATATTAGAGGAAGTACAGGGGTGATACCTATATTAGTGGAATTAAAGAGGGTGATACATATATTAGTGGAAGTACAAAGGTGATACATATATTAGTGGAAGTACAGAAGTGATACATATATAAGTAGAGGTACAGGGGTAATACATATATTAGTAGAAATACAGAGGGTGGTACATATATTAATGGAAGTACAGGGGTGATACATATATTATTGAAAGTACAGGGGTGATACATATATTAGTAGAAGTACAGAGGTAATGCCTATATTAGTGGAATTACAAAGGGTGATACATATATTAGTGGAAGTACAGGGGTGAGACCTATATTACTGGAAGTACAGAGGGTGATAAATATATTATTGGAACTACAGGGGTGATACATATATCAGTGGAAGTACAGAGGTGATACATATATTAGTGGAAGTACAGGGGTGATACATATATTAGTGGAAGTACAGAGTGTGATACATGTATTAGTGGAAGTACAGGGGTGATACATATATCAGTGGAAGTACAGAGGTCATACATATATTAGTGGAAGTACAGAGGTGATTCATATATTACTGGAAATACAGAGGGTGATACATATATTAGTGGAAATACAGAGGTGATTCATATATTACTGGAAATACAGAGTGTGATACATATATTAGTGGAAGTACAGGGGTCATACATATATCAGTGGAAGTACAGAGGTGATACATATATCAGTGGAACTACAGATGGTGATATATATATTAGTGGAAGTACAGAGGATGATACATATATTAGAGGAAGTACAGGGGGTAATACATATATTAGTGGAAGTACAGGGGTGATACATATATTAATAGAAGTACAGGGGTAATACATATATTTGGGGAAGTAGATGGGTGATACATATATTAGTGGAAATACAGGGTGTGATAAATATATTAGTGGAAGTACAGGGGGTGATACATATGTTAGTGGAATTACAGAGGGAGATACATATATTAGTGGAAGTACATAGGGTGATACATATATTAGTGGAAATACGGAGGTGATTCATATATTACTGGAAATACAGAGGGTAAAACATATATTAGTGAAAGTAAATAAAGCGATACATGTATTAGTGGAAGTACAGGGGTGATACATATATTAGTAGTAGTACAGTAGTGATACATATATAAGTGGAAGTACAGAGGGTAATACATATATTAGTGGAAGTACAGAGGGTGATACATATATTAGTGGAAGTACAGAGGTGATACATATATTAGTGGAAGTACAGAAGTTAATACATATATTAGTGGAAGTACAGGGGTCATACATTTATTAGTGGAAATACAGGGGGTGATAAATATATTAGTGGAAGTACAGGGGGTGATACACATATTAGTGGAAGTACAGAGGTGATGCATATATTAGTGGAAGTACAGGGGTGATACATTTATTAGTGGAAATACAGGGGGTGATACATGTTAGTGGAATTACAGAGGGAGATACATATATTAGTGGAAGTACAGAGGTGATGCATATATTAGTGGAAGTACATAGGGTGATACATATATTACTGGAAGTACAGGTGCTGATACATATATTACTGGAAGTACAGAGGGTGATACATATATTAGTGGAAGTACATAGGGTGATACATATATTAGTGGAAGTACAGGGGTGATACATATATTAGTGGAAGTACAGAGGGTGATACTTATATTAGTGAAAGTACAGGTGGTGATACATATATTAGTGGAAGTACAGAGGGTGATACATATATTAGTGGAAGTACAGAGTTGATACATATATCAGTGGAAGTACAGAGGATAATACATATATTAGTGGAAGTACCGGGGTGATACATATATTAGTGGAAGTACAGAGGGGGATACATATATTAGTGAAAGTACCGGTGGTGATACATATATTAGTGGAAGTACAGAGGGTAATACATATATTAGTGGAAGTACAGAGGGTGATACATATATTAGTGGAAGTACAGAGGGTAATACATATATTAGTGGAAGTAGAGAGGGTGATACAGTGGCTCCAGGATTGTGGACGGTGTATCTTCCCCCTTCAACCTTCTGCCTGCTTTGGAACTGTGGACCGTGGTCATCGTGAACGTTTACCCGGGACTTGTGCGCATCACCTCCGGACTGCTATTCCTTGCATGCGGGGACTCAGGACTTGTTAAAGGGAAGTTCCCTGTTCCTCCTATTATTTTTTATTACTATTATTTATGTGTGTCCACATTTGTATTTTATTGTGTCTAATAAATATTATTTTGTTTATTTGATTGTTTCCTTTTAGGAAAATGGAAAAGAAGTAATATTTTAGTTTTATTTTTAGCGGTCTCCCTATTTCTATCCTTAGCCACTATTTACTGGACTTATTAATTGTCCTGTTATAGACATTTATTTCTGGATATACTGTATTTTATGTTTTTTGTGATTTTATATTTGTATTTACATTGATTATATATTTATTTGATATATATATATATTTGATTTTTATATCTATTAGTTAGGCCAGCGCCAATCTACACAACATTATTTTATTCGGTATTTTTTAGAGAGGGGTCTCTTGTTTGTGTAAGTTGTGCTGCAGTATCTAGCGCTGTTTTGGTGATTCCCCTTTTTTTAGATACACTATGGAGATACATATGTTAATTGGAGTACAGAGGGTGATACATATATTAGTGGAAGTACAGGGGTGATACATATATTAGTGGAAGTACAGAGGGTGATACATATGTTAGTGGAAGTACATAGGGTGATACATATATTAGTGGAAGTACAGAGGATGATACATATATTAGTGGAAGTACATAGAATGATACATATATTATTGGAAGTACAGAGGATGATACATATATTAGTGGAAGTACATAGGGTGATACATATATTAGTGGAAGTACAGAGGGTGATACATATATTAGTGGAAGTACAGGGGTGATACATATATCAGTGGAAGTACTGGGGTGATACATACATTAGTGGACGTACAGAGGTGATACATATATTAGTGGAAGTGACGAAGGTGATACATATATTAGTGGAAGTACAGAAGTGATATATATATTAGTGGACGTACAGAGGTGATACATATATTATACATATATTAGTGGAAGTGACGAAGGTGATACATATATTAGTGGAAGTACAGAAGTGATATATATATTAGTGGAAGTACAAGGGCTGATACATATATTAGTAGAAGTACAGAGCGTTATACATATATTAGTGGAAGTACAGAGGTGATACATATATTAGTGGAAGTACAAAGGTGATACATATATTAGTGGAAGTACAGAGGTGATACATATATAAGTAGAAGTACAGGAGGTAATACATATATTAGGGGAAATACAGAGGGTGACACATATATTAGATGAAGTACAGGGGGAGATATATATATGAATGGAACTACAGAGGTGATTTACATATTAGTAGAAGTTCAGGGGGTGATACATATATTAGTGGAAGTACAGGGGGTGATACATATATTAGGGGAAATACAGAGGGTGACACATATATTAGAGGAAGTACAGGGGTGATACATATATTAGTGAAAGTACAGGGGGAGATATATATATGAATGGAACTACAGAGGTTATTTACATATTAGTAGAAGTTCAGGGGGTGATACATATATTAGTGGAAGTACAGGGGGTGATACATATATTAGTGGAAGTACAGATGGTGATACATATATTAGTGGAAGTACAGAGGGTTACATATATGTTAGTGGAAGTACAGAGGGTGACACATATTTTAAGGGAAGTACAGGGGTGATACATATATTAGTGGAAGTACAGGGGTGATATATATAATAGTGGGAGTACAGGGGATGATATATATATATATATATATATATATATATTAGTGGAAGTACAGGGAGTGATACATATATTAGTGGAAGTACAGGGGGTGATACATATATGAGTGGAAGTATAGGGAATGATACATATATTAGTGGAAATACAGGGGGTGATACATATATTATTGGGTACAGGGGGTGATACATATATTAGTGGAAGTACAGGGGTGATACATATATTAGTGGATGTACAGAGGGTGATACATATATTAGTGGATGTACAGGGGGTAATACATAAGAAAGTGGAAGTACTGGGGATTAAATATATATTAGTGGAAGTATATGGGGTGATACATATATTAGTATAAGTGCAGAGGGTTATACATATGTTAGTGGAAGTACAGAGGTTATACATATATTAGTGGAATACAGGAGGTGATACATATATTAGTGGAAGTACAGAGGATGATACATATATTATTGGAAGTACAGAGGGTTATACATATATTAGTGTAAGTACAGAGAGTGATATATATCTTAGTGGAAGTACAGAGGGTGATACATATATTAGTGGAAGTACAGGAGTGTGATACATATATTAGTGGAAATACAGAAGGTGATACATATATTAGTGGACGTACAGGGGGTGATACATATATAAGTGGAAGTATAGGGGGTGATGCATATATTAGTGGAAATACAAGGGTGATACATATATTAGTGAAAGTACAGGGGGAGATATAGATATGAATGGAAGTACAGAGGTGATTTACATATTAGTAGATGTACAGGGGGTGATACATATATTGGTGGAAGTACTGAAGGTGATACATATCTTATTGGAAGTACAGAGGGTGACACATATGTTTGTGGAAGTACAGAGGGTGACAAATATTTTAGGGGAATTACAGGGGTGATACATATATTAGTGGAAGTATAGGGGTGATATATATATTAGTGGACGTATAGAGGATGATAGTATATATATATATATATATATATATTAGTGGAAGTACAGGGAGTGATACATATATTAGTGGAAGTATAGGGGGTGATACATATATTAGTGGAAATACAGGGGGTGATATATATATTATTGGGTACAGGGGGTGATACATATATTAGTGGAAGTACAGGTGTTTTTCATATATTACTGGAAATACAGAGGGTGATACATATATTAGTGGAAGTACAGATGGTGATACATATATTATTGGAAGTACATAGGGTGATACATTTATTTATTTATTAGTGGAAGTAGAAGTGGTGATAAATTTATTAGTGGAAGTACATTGGGTGATACATATATTAGGGGATGTACAGAGTTTATACATATATTAGTGGAAGTACCCAAAGTGATACATATATAAGAGGAAGTACAGAGGTGATTTATATATTATTGGAAGTAGAGGATGATACTGGAAGTACAGAGAGTGATACATATATAAGAGGAAGTACAGAGGTGATTTATATATTACTGAAAGTACAGGGCTGATACATATATTAGTGGAAGTACAGAGGGTGAATCATATGTTAGTGGAAGTACAGAGGGTGATAAATATATTAGTGGAAGTATAGGGGGTGATACAGATATTAGTGGAAGTACCAGGGATGATACATTTATTAGTGGAAATACATAGGGTGATAAATATATTAGTGGAAGTACAGGAGGGTGATACATATATTAGTGGAAGAAAAGAGGGTGTTACATATATAAGTGGAAGTACAGGGGGTGATATATATATTAGGGGAAGTACAGAGGGTGATACATATATTAGTGGAAGTACAGGGGGTGATACATATATTAGTGGAAGTACAAAGGGTGATACACATATTAGTGGAAGTACAAAGGGTGATACTTATATTAGTGGAAGTATATATACACACACACACACACACACACACTCTGTATCCACACACTCTGTATCAGAGTGGCTGTTTAGGAGACTTGGGGACCTCTGCAAGAGGTGAGCTCTCAGTTTAGAAAGATATTTGATATGTGACCCACAATTGGGACTTAATTTTAGAGTTAGGACCACCTAACAGAGAAGCCTTGTAAGTGGCAGGTGGCTTAAACACATGTCTGCAGATATCTGTAACTAATTCTCTGACTTTTATTTTAAAGATAGAAGATCATGATTAGTCACTGGGTAATGGCTAGAGTGCCAGGCCATGT
>WWET01010729.1:0-15326 GCA_011038615.1 Limnodynastes dumerilii
TGAGAGGTGATGTCTCCTAGTACAAGTATAAATGAGAGGTGAAAAATAATAGTGTATTGGTAAAGCTGGTCAGTATCTGTGTGCAACAAGCAAGAACATACCACACCGCCAAAAACATGGTTTGCACAAGTGTAACTTTCCACCTGTTTTCCTATTATCTTTAAACTGTGTATAAAGTCCTAGGTCTTCTCTGTGCTTTTGGGGATTCTGCTTCCTCCACTAAAAACACAGCAAATGGTTTTACATGTTAAATTCTCCATTAATAATTACATCTAAGTGTTAAATTGACCCCCCCCCCCTCTCATCTCACATGATTGGTGCATAATTTCCTGGTTAGCGCATACCTTCCTGTTATGTTGAAGCATATTAATGGGTATTACAGCTGCTGCTGAGACTGTCACTGTTTTCAAAGGACTCGTGGAAATACCAGTTGTATGACGCATAGAAAGATGGACATTAGGTCTTACTTCCAGGTATCAATTGTCTGTTGCTTCGTTTATGAGATGATGGGTTGGGCACGGATTCAATTCTCCTCCAGATGCTTTCTCTGCTTCCTGCTTCCTATTTACCTTGTTTTTTGTCTCTATGGGGGATATTCATAACAAGAATTCGTCACTAGGATTCTCCCTGTTTGTACTGGAGACCATTCATTAAAAAGTTTTACCTCACCAGGAAGACGCCAATAGATGTCCCAAGGGTTCTTGAATACCCATGTGCGTTATATATTTTAATGTACAGTATTACAAAAAAAGTTTCCCTAATAAACCTATAACCATCCTGGGGTACTTTCCTTGAAATATTTCTTCTGTTGGTCCTTTTTTGGATATAGCCATCAATCATCTCATTATAGCCGCTGTCATTGTACCACCTCTGGAAAGAACCACCCAGTTCACAAGGGCTGTGGGTCTGCGCTTAGGATAGCCCTTTTTGGAAAGGGCCGTTTTATACCAGCCAGTTCCAAACTGGCTGTGAAATCAATTGCTTCAGCCTCACCGAGGTGAATGTTAAGTATTTGTGAAAACCCCAACCCTTATCCTTATCTTTACCCTTATCCTCCTCTTACATTACCCTAACCCTACAATTCCATTACCCTATCCCTACCCCTCTCCTCTCTGCAGCCTGACCCTACTCCCATACATGCAGCCTGACCCTAAGACTCTCCTCCCCGCAGTCTGACCCTAAGACTCCCTTCCCCGCAGCCTGACCCTAAGACTCCCTTCCCCACAGCCTGACCCTAAGACTCCCTTCTCTGCCGCGACAAAGACCCTAACCATAACCCTCATCTCCGCCCAGCCTGACCCAAACCTAAGACTCCCCACAGCCTGACCCTAAGCCTCCCTTCCCTGCAGCCTGACCCTAACACTCCCTTACCTGCAGCCTGACCCTAAGACTCCCTTCTCTGCAGCCTGATCCTAGGACTCCCTTCCCCGCAGCCTGACTCTAAGACTCCCTTCTCTGCAACCTGACCCTAAGACTCCCTTCCCCTCAGCCTGACCCTAAGACTCCCTTCCCCACAGTCTGACCCTAAGACTTCTCTACCTGCAGCCTAACCCTAAAACTCCCCATAAACTCCCCTGTAATACTCACCTGTCCGGTCCAGTGCAGCTGGTCTGTTGTGGGTCTGCGGCGGCAGTTTCCAAATTAATAAATGGGTAGGTAGGCTGAAAAAAAAATTCTACAACTTACCCATTCAGTAAAACTTTCCAAACAGTAATATTTTTGAAATAGAGACAGCCAAGAATGAGATTTGTGGGAAATTCAGACATTAAACTAAGGGTTTAAATAAGGGGCCATGTCTCGACCACCATAAAATAATTGTGCATGACGGTGATTCCTTAAATGTTTTTTTTTTTGAGTTTGAAAATAATTTACACTTGGGCAAAACCATGTTGAATTGTAGGGGAGCCAAATTTCATCTTCCTCATCTAAATAGAGGACCTGATCCAGACCACCTCTACGCAGCGGCAGTGGCAATCCGTGGCCGGATCCCCTTCATATCCTGAGTCCTAGACAGACAAGGAGAGGCCACTCCATCCTGTCCAGCCTCAACACCGGAAAAACTTCCAGCAAGTAAATTCATTTGACTCCCCCTGAAATCCAACATTGGTCCAGGTGTAAATTTTCCACCTGTTTTCCTTATTTTTAAACTCTGGATTCAGTCACGTGTCTCAGACTGGAAACTTAAAAGTAGTAATATGCAAATCAATATCAAATCAATGACGGTGAAAGGAATTTGTAACTCAGAGGAGCAACAAGAATTCTCGTTTTTTCCCACCCAAGAAAAAAGAAACCAGAAAGCTGCTCATGTTCTCCATATGACCCATTGTAGGGAACCTGATAACTACAAGGTATGGTGCCTGGATGATGAAGAATATTAACATGGCTTTTCCGTTAATGTTGCCAGATGGAGAAAACTGTTGCTGTTTTACTCCAGGTTCTGGGTAAAGCCCGTAGATTTTTGTTTCGGTGTGTACCCAACGAAAGTTGGTTTGACTGGCCTGATGTCATAGGGGAAGGAGAAGATAGAACTGAATGGATTCTAGAGCTGATCACACACTAGATAATCAACTAGATCACCAAATCTCAGCTATCCAGCCTCGTTATTGTAGAGGGTGCGGCATGGACCAATTTGTCCCAATGCAGACAGAATTGACCAAAATCCCTCAACGCTGCACAAATGAGTTTATTAGGACTGGTAAAAAGCTGTAGACATATAACCTTGAATATTGGACAGTTTGTGGTCCCTATGCAAAGTCACCAGTGACCGTTGCATTATATCAGTTGCCGGGGACATCACATAGTTAGTGGACGGCATTAGCACCCTTGTGTTAATGGTACCCAGTGTTGGCTATCTGAAGAAAGTTTAACACAACCTGCATGACTTCATTCTAGTTTTGTACATGATTATCACCTGTTTGTGTTGGTTGATGCAAACAAAAACATATTTTATTACAAATATTTGTAGAGGAATGAATATATTTACCAATGTAATAGTTCCAGGCTAGATGGAAATTGTCTGCAAGAGTTTTCTAACTAAGTTGTTTGTCTTTGAACAGGTGTTGGGAAGTTCTGGAAGTTTGCTTCTCTGATTAAATCAGTCTTCTGTATGACCACAATCCTCGTATCCACAATCCTCTGTAAAACCAGGTTCCTTGTGTCATTCGTTATGTTCTCTCTGTAACTCAATGTCAACAAAATATTGTTCTCGACTACTTTGCAAAAGCCGGGATCTCTTGAGACCGGTGACTCACAACAACAGGAAACAATCACAATGCATGTTATTAACAATTTTGGGAGGTGATCAAGGTCGTAGTTATAGGAAATACTTAACACATTCAATTATGGTGATTGTCCTATTCTCTATGTAAAATGTAAGCCGCCATATTTACTGCTGGCAATTAAGAAATATATACTGGATTATAATATTTTCTTGGTTTATTTTCCATGACGATACAGCTTACGAGAAAAGGTTTTTTTTAGGACATTTCAACTAGAACTAGATATTTCATAGTAAATCCTTTGAAGTCAACAGCCACCATCCCTCACTACCAGGACATGAAGCATCAGATAAGAACTACTTGGTGTATCCAGTCTTTCCATATGTTTTTTAAATCTATAATGACCTCAGAAGCTATTTGAGCCTATTTATGATTGTTGAAATTCCTCTACTCTATTAAAGGGAAGTTCATAGAGAATTCTGCAATTCTCTATTTTGAAAGGGACACAGCCGTCAGCAGAATGTATTTTAGATACAATTCCGATTAAGAAAAAATATATTTCGGCAGGATTATACTTTTGAAAATGTTAATTTTGACCGATGTACCTGTGCGCTGTGCTTTGCTCTTTGCTGCCCTGGTTAGTGGTTAGGATTAGGATTAGGGTTAGGGTAGATGTTAGGAATTAGGGTAAGGGTTAGGAACGAGGGTTAGGATTACTGTAATGTCAAACACACATGTTGTGATTACAATATTCAATCAGAGAGGAATCGCGGTAACAAACCTGATAGCCGATTTCATTTCCGGCATCTTCGCTTGGAAAACATCGGACCGACAATCCACACCCCTATTAAATTGTATTAGACTCTACCGCCACTTATGGGAGGCTTATCTGCCATCCAGTAACATAACTAGGGTTGATGAAGCCCAGAGCAAATGAAAAAAATGCCCCCATCCCTTAATATACTGTTTTAAAAAATAATAACGTTTGTATTATTGACGTCCATTGGACCTGAATGTTCATCGGCACCTGAGTCTCGTGCCCTATACTACTCACCCTGCTCAATGACTCTATATTTCAAGTTGTCCAACTCCATTTTTAAATATTTATCATAATGATGGGCTTTCCTAATCTGATATGTACAACATGAAGCACATGGGGGTTAGATCCAGAACTACGTTCGCCGTACGTTTACTCGCGTAGCGTATTTTCACGTGCGTACCTTCTATACACTCCCCTAGGCACACCCCTTGAATGTACGTATTTTGTCAAGATACGCTTTCCAAACCCTACCTTAACTTTTGCCAACGTAACCGCAGTGATCCGCTCACGTACGTATGGGCAACATGTATTTACGCAGCTAAGCACGCCCATACTGTACACTTTAAATACAAACCCCCGCCTACTTAACGTATTTCAGATGTATTTTGGACTCACGTAAAATTGGCACGCTCACACGTAAGTATTTACGTGACACATACGTGAATGGCCCATACATTCACAATTACGCTACGTTACGGAGCGTATTTTCTATGGTGCGCATGCGCAGTACTTACCAAAAGGCGATTTTACGTCTCCGCCACGCGTAAATTCGCTCACAAGCGTCGTTCTGGATCAGGCCCATGGTCTGTACTGGATAAATGGGCATCTAACACAAACCAGCTAAAAAATATAGTCAAGATTTGTATGTAATCATATTTCCCCCTCAATATCAAATGGATAAAACCCCAGAATAAACCACAAGCTAATTTTAAACAAGAGACCCCCGTTTTAAATAACAAATATATTTTAAAACATTGACCCTGATTCAGAGATTGAAAATAAGAACTTAAAGTTACACCTGGGCTAAACCATGTTGATTTCAGGGGAGTCAAATTTCATTAAATGCAACAGTATTATAGTTAAAAGGTGATGTTTCCCAGCTCAAGTCTAATTAGCAGTTTAAAAGTGAAGCTGATCCGGTATCTGTGTGCAATAAGTAAAAGCAAAGCATTCTCCCTGCATGCATAGAATAAAATTAACTTGACTCCCCCTGAAATCAACATGGTTTTGCCCAGGTATAACTTTAAGTTCTTATTTTCAGCCTCTGAATCAGGGCCATTGTCCAGTAAAAATGGCAACCTGTTACATAATTCAAAGAGAACTATAAATGATGCAATAAAACATACATTCAATTTGGTTTAAAATATTTGGATGCTTTTAAGGTTTAACCTAATTCCCAAAATCAAATGTTTTGTAATTTTTTTTTTTACTGCAGCTACAGTTTTCTTTTTCAAATCTTTTAATATAAATCTATAACTTCAGAATACATTGTTATTAATTGCTGCAATCTTTTTGTTTTGTGAACTGTTTTATCCCTTCACTGGACAACAAGCAACACTCACAAACAAGATTCATGCTGTATATTTCTAGTGGTTACATTGTAGTACGGAACACTACATTTTTAGCTGCACCGCTATAAGGAATGCACTTTGTGATTTTATTGATGAACACTTAAAACGTTTTTTAGTGACAAAATAATAATTGTAGTCAACAGAACATTTAATATGGTTGATTATCTTTCATTCAACAATGGCCAACTTTATTTCTTTACAAGTCATACAGTCAATATACATCACACTGTTGCATACAGGTATTAAATAAAGTGCTTAGAATAACACTGTCTTAATTGTACACAAACTTTACATAAAACTTTACATAATACAGAAAACTTTCCACATCTGTTGGTGAGTTTTATATTCCTCCATCCATTCGTGCCTGTGAAATGTGCCATTTGCTTGCTCTAGCACCAATTAAACCATCACCAGTATTAACCAGATTATTTTTAATTATAAATAAATCATATACACTATATCTTAAAACACAACAATAGACATAGGTATGCATTATCGAGTCATGTAATTAGGGCAAATCAAATATATGAAGTTTGAGTGAAAATATTTTTCTTATTGGAAACACCAATTAGGAGTGTTTTCATTAAATCTGATACCACGATTCATTTAATAAAAAGGGAAAAATTAAAACAAATAATTTCAATTTTATTCCATACAAAATAACCAGACATTTGCCAATCATTTAATAAATGACAATAGAAGAACAGCAGCTACAATGTGGTTGGCCACTATGAGTGACAGTGCATTGTACTTTACTACAACTTTATTTTTTATTCAACAGACCTGAATGTTTTTTTCTTTCAACTTGGAGCAATTAGGAATGTTGGGGCATATCTCATGGAGTATCTAAAGAAGAAAGGTGAGATGTTGTCAATTGCAACCAATTAGAATCCAGCTGCAATGTATTTAGTGCATTCAGCAGAATAATTGATATGGCTGTTTGGTTGCTATGGCCAATTATACAATGCAAAAATTGACCAATATAGAGTATACTCAGTAAATAAGTACAATGGATAGACTAACTGGCCTATCCTCTGTAGTCAATATTCTATGTTTCTGTAGAAAAAAGAGGGCCTCTTTTAAAGTTGTGCGCACACAGTGGGTTTTAGCACATGCAAAAGTTTTCTTAATACAGCAATTGTCTAGAAAAAATGCTCACACAAATGGTTAGTGGCGTCAGTACATACTCACATCTAACAGATCCTGGGATAGTCTTTGCAAATGTTGGAAAGTCTACAATCTTTACTAGAGTTTACAAGAGTCCATAAAACAAATTATGGAGATATATATAAACTACGTAGAGTTTTGTGGTGTTTCTATAAGAGAAGGATTTCATTATAAGGTTTCAAGTCCTTTCTTGAAGTGTCAGGTATTATATGTTAAATACTTTAGTGTCTTCTAGAAATCCAAGTCATCTTGATCAATCATGTCCTCATCCAAATCCTTCTTTGACTTATCGTCACATTCCTCTGGGCTTCCATTGTTGTTTACTTGCATTTGGTCCGTATTTTCAGTCTTATTTGTCCCAACAGGACTCACACATGGTGAGTCTCCATCCTCATCTTCAGAGGAACTATCAGGGTACATCTGTGACTGTTTGCTATTTGAGCTGTTTGATTCCCCATTAGGGGATGTTTCTTCTAAATTATTATTTACTTCATTGAAATCTTCATCAACATCTTCATTGGAACCTTTTTGCGTTATCAGAGAGACTTGAGCCAAAGAAGTTTTCTGAAAGCATGAGCCATCAGAATCAAGAGTCTTAAAACCTTTATCATGGTCATCTCCCTCTGTGTTCATAATAGTACTAGATTTATTTTCATTGAAATCCTCACTTTCTGCCTCACTGATATCTGGCTCATCACCAGATTCTGAAGTCTTGGTTTCCCGATCATTATTTGTTATCTGTTGAGTTTGGTCTACAATGTCTTCTTCTGAATTATGTTCCTGCTCACTTTCCTTTTCTTTTTCACATTCGGCTGTAGTTTGGTCCACACTCATCTCATTTACTTTTATGCGGATAGACCTTTTGTCCATCTCACCACTATTGGAATTTTCAAGATCATCATCCAAACATTCTGTAGACTCATTTTCCATTTCAGAATGAATTACTAATGTTTCTGTGTCTTTTTCCTGAGTAGTGTTACTTTGCAGATAATCTGAAGCACTAACTTCTTCACATTCATCCACTGTTGACTTGTCCTCATGGCTATTAAGCTCATTAATGTCATCATTAATGTCAAATGTGGCTTTGCTTATTTCATCTCCAGCTTTAGTCAAAGTGTGTACTTCACTGGGGTCTTCGTTTATCTCATTTTCTGGACTGAGTGCAGCATCTACAGCACATTCCTCTACTGATGGAATAACTACTTTATCCTTATTTTCATTATTCACCCTCTTCATTTTTAAGATCTGTTGAAGGTCAAATGCTTTAATGATTGGTGCCTCTGCAACAATGACTCTAGGTTTTGCCAATTTTAATGCCCTTTTTTGCTTTATACATCTTTCACATGGGCAGAATTCACCATTTGCTTGTCCACTACTATCATCTCCGAACGATGCACTAAAAGTTAAGTCTTCTTCATCTGTTTCACATGAAAGGTAATTTGTGCCCCATTCCTTGTTGTCTCTACTTTCCAAACGATGGACTGACCTTCTGTGCATTGATTGTAAGCGCCTTCGCCTTTCCTCTGCTTGTATAGAAGACTTCCGTCTTGAACCATCTGGAGGTCTTGGCGCCTTAGTTGGTGCTTTACTCTGTATTCTTTTTAATTCATTTGAAATGCTTCTTTCAATTCTTTGACTTACTTCATTTTTAAGTTCAGCAATCATTTCATCAAGATTTTCATTGTTTTCTAAATTCCACCTGACCTTGAATTCATTCATAGCATCCACGTAATGAGTCATAAATTCTTTCTCAATCTTTTTCAGCAATTTTAACACCCAAACTGGATCAGACTCATA
Organism: Limnodynastes dumerilii; assembly: GCA_011038615.1. NCBI lineage: Eukaryota > Metazoa > Chordata > Amphibia > Anura > Limnodynastidae > Limnodynastes > Limnodynastes dumerilii. The sequence goes on from WWET01010729.1 coordinate 8,574, forward strand.
TGTCTGTTTATCAATAACCTTCTCATTTTCCCCATTTGAATCAGATGTAGAAATTCCTGTTGACTTACTTGGAGAATTAATGTCGTGTGTCTCCTGAGAGTTGGACTTTGAATTGGATTTTGGAGAATCTCCTCTATGGTTAAGGATGTTCATGGTGTCACTGTTACATATAGCAGCTTTTTCAGAAGTTTCAAGTGCCTCATCATTTATATTATTTACAGTATCACTATTTCCATGCTCTTTTTTCATGGTCTGTTGTAAGTTATTGTCACTGTTGTCCATCTTTTTCTCATTCATATTTTCATCCATAACACACGACTTAATCTCTTCAAAGCAAACATCAGGAACTTCAGATGTAATTAGTTGAGCATCACCTGTATCTTGATCTTCAGCAGTAGCCATTTCTTGTGCACAGTTTTCTATCTTTTTACCAGTACCTTTCACTTCATTTGTAAGTGTAGACAACTTACTATCAGCTATCATTGTACTGTCACCTCCCCCAGTTAAACTGCCATCACCTGATCCTCCAAAACCACTGTTGATATCAACACCTGATGATGAAACTGGAGTTACTTCATCTTCTCTAACGTAGTATTTTCCGGATGTCATACCTGTTACCATCTTACTAGATGGATCTTCTGCCCATAGGGCCTGAAATATATTTAGCAACTGAACGTACTTATGTTTACTTAAGTCATTTGAGTTCTTTGTGGGGTTTGTTTGACCATCATCTAGAAGCTTGAGGCTCGCAAGACACGATATCAAAATTGTTGCAGAGTTACTGAGTTTTCTTCCCATGGTTTGTGATACTTCAGGTAAACTATTTGAGCGTTGACATTTTGATTCTTGGGAGGGACTTAGCAAGGCTTTCATAATTTGCACTGAAGTTTGAACATTGTTTGGCAGCAATTTTGTATTACAAGTAGACTCCGTAGTTTTAGCCCCGCTTGTTACATTATTTGTTGTGTTACTCAACTCAAAGTCTTCGTTTTCTCTTTTGCCACAATTATTTGTATCTGGACTGTTATCTGCGATGTTAACATAGCTACCACCATCGGCAAGGTCCTCCTTAACCTGGTCGCACTTTAGTATATCTCCTACTGAATACTTACTCAGCTCTTCCTCCTCATCTCTTTTATCTATGTCTGTCTTTGATGTTTCATTTTCTACTTCTGTACATACTTTTTTATGGCATTCTTCCATTTCATATTCAACAACCATTGTTTGAGAAGGAATCTTTCTTAACCACTCATTTACAACTTCCTTTGGAGTCACATTTGGTAATGCAGATGGAATAAGTTCACCACTTATTTTATTTTCAACGTCTAAAGATTCTTTCTTTAATTTTCTATTTGAGGAACTTGTGCTGCTTTTACGTTTTTTGTTAGTATGGATCTCCTCCGTACTATCATGAGTAGCTACTGCTTTTTTAGTGTTTTTGCAAGTCTCACTACTACCCCTTGACTCTGACATTTCCTTTGGTCCTGGTGTGGAAGACCTTGAACTGTTTTCCCTTTCTTCATTTGTAGTCTTAATTGGGTTACTCCCTATACTGGTGTTAGAATATTTAAACTGTGTTGATCGTAGATGCCCATTAGCTGGTTTTCCTTTAGGTGGTGATGGACTATAAGTACTTTTAGTCTCTGAAGTTGTTGTTGTGATTTCAAAACCTTCAGCATGGTCATTGTGTTTACCACCTTCTACTGATGTTACCCTGGAACTTACTTTTGAAGAGTTTTGGTCACTCTTTTCAGAGGAACTTGAGATTTCGCTCTTCTTTTCAGATACTGACGAAACCCTGGAACTAACACTAACAATTTTGTCATTTTCCTGACAGTCGATATAGTTAGGTTTAAAGTTAGATGACTTACATTGACTTGATGACCTGGAAATGGAAGGACTAGGTTGACCATCCTCATCTGAGGTAGCTGTAGCTAAATCTTCTGACTTGTTTATATGGTGTGTTATTAAGGATTTGTTGCAGTTTAAATGAAGTTTTAGGGTTTGTTCTTCCTCTTGTGCACAGGTTAAGGCTGATTTAGTGACAGATAACACTGACTGATGTGAACTGTTGGATTGGATGCTTTGATCCTGATTTTCTGAGTATGATTGTCTTTTAGATGTAGAAGAGGTAGACCTGTTTACCTGCACTGTATTCTCACAACTATCTATACTTCCTTGTTTGTATAAAATCCTTTCACTAGTTTGCTTTGAAATGGACGATAAACAAGGAGAGCTACATCTAACCTGGTCATCATCTAAGCCCTGAATGCTGGTTTTCTCTTTGGAAGATGACCTGGAATGAGATGACGTTCCTCTTGAACACTGACCATTGTCAATGTGACCGGTTTCTAAAGGCCCAATTGCTGAAATATGTTCATCATCAGCATTTTCAACATCATTTGGGCTTTGTGGAGTGCATTCATATCTCAAGTGCTCTTTTGAGATACCAGTTTCAGATGACTTGCCTTGCATGTTCTTAAGTGATGCTTTCCCACTAGCTTGGTCTTTTTCCTCCTCTTCATTATAACTTATGTTTGACCCAAAACTTTTTGTGTTAGTGCTATTTCGCTTAAGTCTTCTTTTTTGACTCTTAGACAGTTGTGATGACTGTGAAAGAACACTAGATCTTCGACTGCAGTTCTCACCATCAATGCAGGGTGTGGGCGATGCTTCAATAGACTCTTTGAAGCTATCTTCATGGTTAAGATGACCTTTTGAATTATGAGAGTGCTGATTTTGCAAGGAATTTTGGCCTTTTAAACTGGAACATGATTTGTTCTGGTTATCACCTGTTTTTTTATGCCCGCTCTCCGAAACTGCATCTATGTTTGAGGCTGAAGTTGACTTACCACTACAATTTGTACATCGACTAACAGATGAATATCTAACCATTGTCCCTCCATTTTCTCTGGTTTCTGAATAATGAGAAGATTGCTGCACAACATGTTCTGTGTATTCTTCTGAAGACATGGTATGAACACTGTCTACAGAAGTCCGTTGATCACCAATGAATTTGTGGTGTGAAGATGTGCTTGAAGCCGATGACCGTGTCTGCCAAGTAGATCTCTTGACATAGTCCTCTTGTTGGTTAGCATGCATAGGGTTTTTCCATATATCATAATCTTGACATTGCATGCCACATTGAGTGCAATACATGTCTTCTAATTCAGCATCATTAAGCTTGGAGCTATATGAGTCAGCATCACATGGATAGAACGAGTCATCTGTCTCAGAAAAGGTTTTATGATTATCCCGTTTTTGCCCATTTTCATCGCACGAGCAAAGTTTTTCACACATTGCTTTGCCGAACGTGCTCGACTTTTTTATTTGTGTGGACCACTGAAGGGTTTCTTCGTTGAGAAGACGAAAGCGAACCTTCATTTCAACTGAAAGGCTGCCATCTTTGTTAACATGAACTCTTTTTTCAATATCATCATTGACTATGGAGTGTCCTGTATCTTCTGATTTTTCGTGTGGACACGTGTTGGGATAAGATTCGAAGCCGCTGTTTACTGGAGACATGCTTAAACCATTTGGATACGATTTTTCTGATGATAGGGAGAATCTGGTCTTATTGCTTGATGCTGAGCGAGGGTGGATCACACTCTTTTTGGCTTTAAGTCCAAAATTTGCTGGGGGTCAACATGTCAACAAAGAATGAAAATATATATAAATATATTATAAATGCATGGATCATAAAGCAGGTTTTTTTTTCATTTTTACTTTGCTTAGATTATAGTTTTTATTGTATACATTACACTAGAGCAGCAGTTCTCAATTTTGAGGTACATTTTCTCCATATTACCTTTGTCTCTCAATATTGGTTAATTGTGTAGTGTTCGGTGCTCTGGTGCACAGACATAAGGGAGATTGCTGTGTGTGGTATCTCCACCCCCTGGCCAGAGTTTGCCCGTCTTGAGGATTTCATAATTATTGACAATTGTGGCATGCAGAGGTGAAGCATGGATTAATGGCACCTGGAGCAAATAAATGCTAAGGCGTCCTCAAAACCCGTCGTCCCGTAGTGTAGTGTGCCAGGGATCAGATGTTCCCTGACATTTGCTGGCTGCATATTTTTGTTCCTCTGTTAAAAATCTTCCTTTTGGTCTCTCCCCTCGAAAAGACAATACCTACCTTCTTGTGCCCCCTCTCCAATACACGCCCCCATCCCTGCAACTCCTTCATATACATGGTCCTCCCTACATCTCCCTCCCTGTCGGCTTTTCATTACACATCTCCCCCTTCCTGTCTGTGGGGTATATTATGGGTCTGGAAATACTAGTATATACATAGTATGTATATACTATAATATGTGATTTATAGTAGGGTTTGGGAATGGCACTGCGTATACAGTATATAGTGTACCATTCCCAGACCCATGATATTCCCAACACTATATAGTGTACCATTCCAGATCTAATATTATGCCACATGTAATACTAGTATATTAGGGATTTGGAGATGGCCCTATGCTGTTCTCTGCGTTGCCCCTTTGTTCTGTCAGCGAACGGAGCACAAGCTCTACCAGCTCAACCCTTGCTATTCCCCTGGTAGCATCTGTCCCTCTCACTGGCCCTTCTCTCTCCCTCTATCTCCATCGCTCTCTCCCACTCTCCCTCTCGTACTGATTTCTCTCTCCCCCTCTACCCGTCTCCTTTCTCTCTAACTCTCCCTCTCTCTATCTCTAGTATTTCCCCATGTATTAGAAAAAAACAGGTCTAAAAATCGGCTGCGTCTTATACAGGGGATGCCAGCAGCACACTTACCTTTGCTCTCCCTCCGGCTCTCTCCCCCTCGCATCGCACTCTGCAAATGACGCTAGCGTGACTTAAGGTCACATCAGCATCATTCTGCAGAGCGCACCACGGGGGAGAGAGCTGGAGACAGCTGGAGGGAAGCAAAGGTAAGTGTGCTGCGATGTGATTGGAATGGATGGATGGATGAATGGATGTGAAGGCTGGACATGGAGGGGGAACAAAGGCAGGGGGGGCACACACAAAGAGGAGGCAATAACACTGGCTGGACACAAATAGAGGGGGCAATAACACTGGATGGACACAAATAGAGGGGGCAATAGCACTGGATGGACACAAATAGAGGGGGCAATAAGACAGGCTGGACACTAAAAGAAGGGGCATTAAGATTGGCTGGACACAAATAGAGGGGTCAATAACACTGGCTGAACACAAATAGAGGGGGCAATAAGACTGGTAGGACACAAATAAAGGGGGCAATAAGACTGGCTGGACACAAATAGAGGGGGCAATAGCACTGGCTGGAAACAAATAGAGGGGGCAATAAAACTGGCTGGACACAAAGAGGGGCAATATGGCTAAAGGATAACTTTATGTAAAAATGTTTTTCAAATATTGGGCCCCAAAATTAAGGTGCGTCTTATACATGGGGAAATACAGTATATACATTGACAATCCTTCCCAAAGCAAATATATAAGATGTTTGTTCTTAACACGTTTGTTATACCTATTTGCAGACACACTTTGCACTCATATAAAATAACCTAAGCGGAGTTTTGAATTTGGTTGATAAAAGTTGATTGCTGCCCTGTTGTTATCCAGCCATTTTCCTTCCCCTTCCCTTTAGTAACACTTCTTGCATGATGCTCAGGGTTCATAGTGGTTGATGCGGTGAGATTTAGGGAGATTGAGGAGCCTCGCGTCCTTTCCCCTACAGCCGAGTTCTCACTTTGAAGTACGCCCCTACAAGTTCCCTCATGTCTATGTTCAAACAGGCCTTCTGGATTAGCTGAAGATGGTAAAGACACGGGGATAAACAGTAAGGCATGGTACGCCTGTGTAAACCTTCCTTCCCTGAGCTCCCATGATTAACATCTCAATGTTCCTGATTTGTTTATGTAATATTCACTTTTATTGCAAAATAATAGGACTTTGATGAAGTACAACTGGAGTGATTGGCCAGAGCTGGGCTGTGAAGTACACAGGTCTTTCTGTGTCTACATTACTATTTTCTAGTACTTGATGTCATCATTCTATTCTGTGATGTTTTGTTAATTATGATGGCTGTGTGATTACCAGAAAGTCTGCAGTTCATGTTTTAACTAATAACTGGATTATACAGAGCATGACATCAAACGTAAACTACCAGCCTTCAAAATCTTTGGTTTCACAGTCAAAATATCACTGTTTTCCTAATGAGAGTTGGAGGCACTAAAATGACTAATATTACCTGTCATTAATACATTGGGCCTAATACAGAATTAGGAGCAACAACAACAAAGGATGAGGTGCTGAGAGCAGACTGAGCTGTAGATTCGCGCTGTTCTATGCGAGAGACAGAAATTTTGGGGCCAGGGACGCCACATGACGTCACACCTGCGGAGGGGCCCAGAGGACCTTCGTTAATAATAGTGGGCAGCAATGTTTATCCATATTGACCTGCAGGGGGCAGCAAAATGAAAATGTGGAGCAGAAAGAGTTCAGAGCTCCAACTTAAATTAGAGTTTAGGAATAATGGGCTGGATCCAGACTTAAGTAAGTGCTTGAAATGCGTTACTCCTGGGCTAAACCATGGTGATTGCAGGGGAGTCATATTTCACCTATTGCAAACAGTATTAGAGTTGAGAGGTGATGTTTCCTATCTCAAGTCTAAATAACAGTGTGATAGTAAAGCTGGTCAGTATCTGTGTGCAGTAAGCAATTCAAAGATATATCCCTGCATGCAAAGAATACAATTAACTTGACTCCCCCTGAAATCAACATGGTTTAGCCCAGG
>WWET01010732.1:0-18276 GCA_011038615.1 Limnodynastes dumerilii
TAAATGGCCACCAGTGCTGCACATTCCCGGTCCCCTCGTCAGGTCCGGACCCGGGTAATTAGTACCCCCTCCCCTTCTCTCGGCGGCACTGAAAGCTGCACATTCCCGGGCCCCTCGTCAGGTCCGGACCCGGGTAATTAGTACCCCCCCTCTCGGTGGCACTGGTCACGGCTGTGTTCGCCTGGAATATTGATTGCAATATTGTAGTTCACTGCTATTATGCATGGAAAGAAAGTGTCAGAGGTTTTATGAAATCGGCAAATATTACAGAAAGCAATGATATTGTAATTTAGCACTAAGAGGTATCAAACGACATTAAATTAAAAAGAAGAAATTAAATGGGCATGGCACTATATCTATAAGTTAAATTGATGGTTAATTAATTTCCAACTGTGATTTAGCACTAAGAGGTATCAAATGACATAAAAAAAAAAATAATAATTATTAAAATGGTATGACGCTATATCTATAAACTGAATTGATGGTGAATTAATTCCTACACTGAAATTATTTAAAAATGTATTAATTTATTACTAAGTGTAAATAATAAAGTACTATGTCAATTAATACATTTAGAATAAAACAGAAGTGACTAGGAAAAAATTTATATAGAAAACTATATCATAAATAAGGGAAAAATACGTAAGATTACACATATATATTGGGTTATGATGTAGGGAGATAATTATAAGGGGACAGTATTATAAAATTATGAGGGGACAATTTTAAAGGGATGCAGCCCCCTTGTATGCCCAAGACATCCTAAAAGACCCCTTTTTTGTCTCAGCAATCATTGCATCCACCTTGTATGTCCCAATCATCACTACAGCCACCCTTTATATCCCAATATTTATTGCAGCTCCCATTGTATGTCCCAATCACTGCAGCAATTCGTGTATGTCCCAATTATTATTGCAACACCCCTTTTATATCCCAATCATTATTGCAACCCCCTTGTATGCCCCAGTTATCACTGCAGCCCTGCTTGTATGTCCCAATCATTATTGCAGTTCTTGTTTGTCCAAGGTAGACATGCACCCCCTTGTAAATACCAATTATTATTGAAGCCCCCTTGTATGTCTCAGGTATGAATGTAGTCCCCCTTGTATGTCCTAGGTATGAATGTATCCACCCTTGTATGTTTCAGGTATGAATAAGCCCCCTCTTGCATGTCTCAGCTATTAATACAGCCCCCTTGTAGGTCTCAGCTATAAATGCAGCCGCTGTTGTGAGTCTCAGGTATGAAACAGCCCCCCTTTGTCTCCAGTATGAATGCAGCCCCCCTTGTGTCTCAGGTATGTATGCAGCTCTCCCCCTTGTATGTCTCAGGTATGAATGCAGCCCCCCTTGTGTCACAGGTATGTATGCAGCTCCCCCTTATATTTCTCAGGTATGAATGCAGCCCCCCTTGTATGTCTCAGGTATGAATGCAGCTCCCCCTTGTATGTCTCCGATATGAATACATCCCACTTGTGTTTCACGTAAGAATGCAGCCCCCTCCCTTGTATGTCTCATGTATGAATGCAGGCCCCCCTTGTGTCTCAAGTATAAATGCAGCCCCCCTTTGTATGCCTCAGATATGAATGCAGCCCCCCCTTGTGTCTCAGGTATAAATAAAGCCCCCCTTGTAGGTAGGTTTACAGTCACTTACCTTTGCTCTGCTGGTTTCCCGGACCCTGGATCTGTTCTTGTTCTTCTCTCCTCCGCGGCTCCCTACTCATTGAATGAGGCTGACCTTGGGGTTACAGAAGCGTCTATCAGATGACAGGGAGCTGTGGAGGAGAAGCCTTGCTCTTGGTATGAATGATGCTTTAGTTCTCACTCACCAGCAGCATCAATCACATAATTAAAGTCAGTGTTACATTCTACTCATATTTAGCACTGAGATTCTTTACACCCTGTGCTGTAATATCGGTTTACTCTATTGAGCTGTACTGTGTATTGTGTGCAGCCGGGGTGCTCTCCAGGTACAGCTCAATAGAGTACGAGGGTGGATCAATAAGTACCCGTGTTAAGAATGAAGACAAAAATTTTTCACAACATTTTTTTTTTTTTTTTTTAACAAAATCTCCTTTCACGGCAATACAGTTTTCCCAACGTCCCTGCCATTTCTTTAAACCCTCTAAAAAATATGATTTATCAAACTCTTTGAAATAGGCTTCTGTCTCAACGATGATCTCCTTGTTTGAGCTGAAATTTTTTCCTGTGAGCCACGTTTTCAGGTTAGGGAACAGAAAGAAGTCGCAGAGAGCCAAGTCGGGCAAATATGGTGGAAGCGGCAACAATTCATAGTACAATTTATGCAATTTGGCCGCAACAATTCCGGATGAGTGAGCTGGTGCGTTGTTGTGGTGGAACAGCACTATTCTTTGTGAAATGTGGCCTTCTCTCTTTCAATTTCTCATCAAATCGGTTCACTATAATAATTCACTGTAGTATTTTCCCATGATCGTGCTTCCTTTTTCTAAAAAGTCGATAAGAATTATACCCTTCCCAAAAAATTGTAGCCATGACCTTTCCGGCAGATAGGACCGTCTTTTCCTTCTTTGGAGCAGATTCACCTGGAAAAACCCATTGTTTTGATTGTCGCTTGGTCTCTGGCGTGTAGTAATAAATCCAAGTTTCATCAACGATGATGACTCGACGCATAAATTCCTGCGGATTTCACTTAAAGAGGTCCAAACATTGCTTTGAAGTTGTCAGCCGAATCTGCTTGTTGTCTACCGTGAGCAATTGTGGCACTCTTTGGGCCAATAGTTTTTTTATTCCTAACTTATCATGTAAAATGTTGAATGCCGTTCTGTACGACACGCCTATGGTCACTGCTACTTCGCGCACTTTCGATCGGCGATCAGCGAGAATCATGTCGTGGACCTTTTCAACGATTTCCTCAGTAACCACGTCTGCCGGGCGGCCTGGGCTCTTCTCATCAAAAACAGATGTATGGCAACGTTTAAATTTGTTGAACCAATATCTCACGGTTGTCATAGATGGCCGAATCCCCATAGACAGCATCCAACTTCGCTTTTATTTCTTTGCACGTTTTTCCATCCAAAAATAAAAAGCGAATTACGGATCGATATTGTCTCCATCGTATAAAAAAAAAATGTAAAAAAATAAAGACGTTTAATACAAATGGCTGTCAAGTCAAAACTAACCTATGAATTAATCTGAAATTTGGTATGGCGTTGTTCGAAAGATGGTAGTGCACGATAGTAATACCAACTCTCCTCAGTAACGCCACCTGTCTTCAAACACAGGTACTTATTGATCTACTCTTGTAAATGTATATTACTGCACAGGGTGTAAAGGAATCTCAGGGCTCAGTATGAGTGTGATTGTAACGCTGACCTTTATTGAGTTATGTGATTGATGCTGCTGGGGAGTGAGCACTAATGTTTCCTTTACACGGACCCTCTCCAGTCTCTTCTAATGACTGATTTAAATATCCTGCCCTCCCCAAGTGACATCATAATTTATTCACTGCACCAGCCTGGGGGAGGGTGAGAGATTTAAATCAGAGTCATTAGAATAGACTGGAGAGGGTCCATGTGAAGGAAACATTAGTGCTCACTCCCCAGCAGCATCAATCACATAACTAAATAAAGGTCAGCGTTACAATCACACAACAACCATCACAACCGCTTTCTTTTAATAGGGGAGTTAATGCCCCCAATATTCCACGTTCCTATTTTTAATTCAGTCATCTTACATCTCTTGAAACACTAGATACCTTTTTTTTTGTACAACACTTGGAGTACACTGATAACTTCCTATACGTGAGAATGGACATCTTATAGTTAAGCTGATATGATGGTACAAGGTAAGTAAACATGCAATGACTATGACTTCCTGGTTACCCAAAATGCAACTAAGCAACCAAACTTATACTCTAAATAGAACAATTCAAAAACAAGTCCTTCCACCAAAAGTAAGAGAGGTGATGAAAAAAGTCCCACCATCTCTTGAACCATATAAGGAATTAACTTCCGGAAAATGTAATTCCGTAAAAAAAGAGAATAAAAGTCAAGGAATAAGAGAACATAAAAATACTTGCGCTAGTCGGCCGACTCTCTGCCGATGACATAACTGCCGGGAGCCAGCCAAGGCTATGGCATTACCTCCAGACCTAGAAAGCGTCATGTTTCATCATAGAAAATTTGTAGATCCCTTCAAGAACCAATGGCATGAAAAATACTTCAATTATTCATCTTAAGCAGGTCTTGGGGATCTAGCCTGATTCGCTAGCTGATCTAAGTAGCATTGGGCCTCAATCGTGTTAGGAAATCTTTATACTCCTTTCCCCGAAAGATACGCAAGTGCGCAGGATAGATCAAAGCAAACTTCATCCCAATTTTCACCAAAGAAGTGCAAATGGCAGAGAATTCCTTGCGTGCTCTAGTAACTTCAGCGGAATAATCCTGGAAAAGGCGTAATTTAGCTCCCTCCCAGATCATCTCGTTGCGTTGCTTTCTTGCAGACCATATTGCAGATTTATGTAGGTAATTAAGGCATCGAAATATCACAGGCCTCGGTCTCAGATTAACGCCATGTCTTGCAGGGCCCAGACGGTGTGGTCGTTCTATCACCAGGTCTTTACAGTGTTCCTCTATTTTTAAAAGCAGTGGGAGATTGATGGTCATAAAACTTGTTAAATCCGCTCCTTTAACACTTTCCGGCAGACCGATTTCCAGGTCGTCCAACTTTGACCATATAGAAGATTGCTCTTTATATAATATCTCAGACCGTTTCTTTAAAAGTGATACATCCTGAAACATCTCTCCCACTCTCTGCTCCACCACCAGTACCTTCTGTGACATCTGCAAGAACTGTTCTCTAATATCTTGTATGGCTGCTGTGAACACTTGTACCTGTGCTTGCATCATAGGCCCCATAGTGTCAGTAATAGCTCTGACAACTGCCTCGTATGTAATTGGTGCCTGTGGTGTACTGTGCTCTGCCTGGTCTGTAACAGGAGAATTAGGGCTGGAAGAAGCAACTGAGGACTGAGAAGAATGAGAAGCTTCCTCCTGCGCCATCACTGCGGTCCCGGCCACCATTTTAGATGAGGTGCGCGATCCCTCCTGCCTGGTACGTACTTTTGGCAACATATTGGGGGCCAGAAATGTTTCCATCTGGTCCAGCTGTCGGTAAAAGGCAACTGCTACCTGTTTGTGCAGGTCCCGGCGCCGAGTGGGGTAGATTAGCGCTGTTTCTTATATGCGTCCGACGAAGCACTGTGTACCCGCGGCTGAAGCCTATTTCAAAGAGTTTGATAAATCATATTTTTAGAGGGTGTAAAGAAATGGCAGGGACGTTGGGAAAACTATATTGCCGTGAAAGGAGATTATGTTGGAAAAAAATAAATAAAAATGTTGTGAAAAATTTTGGTCTTCATTCTTAACAAGGGTACATATTGATCCACCCTCGTACTCTATTGAGTTGTACCTGGAGAGCTCCCCGGCTGCACACACCACACAGTACAGCTTAATAGAGTAAACAGATATTACAGCACAGGGTGTAAAGAAATATGGGCTCAGTATAAGTAGAATATTTAGTTATGTGATTGATGGTGCTGCGGAGTGAGAACTGATGCTTCTTTCACACGGACCCTCTCCAGTCAATTGCAACAGACTCAGTGATTTAAATCGCCCACCCCTCAGACTTGTGCAGTGAATAAATTGACGTCATTGGGGGCGGAGATTCCTCTCACAGCCATTTGGGGATTGTAAATCTATTATTTTAAGGTAATATAAAAACTTATATTTTCACAGTGAGTCCCCTTCAACCTCAAAACACCCCTCAGCCCACTAGCAGAAGGCAACATGGCTGACTTCTCCTCCTGCACACAGAAAAATCTCTGTGTGAGAGAAGTCGGCCATCTTGCTCCTCTCATGTGAAGGTATTCTGTGTGTACCCAGCAGAGGGCTGTCACTTGACATGCGCAACGCTATGAAATCTCTCTCTACAATAGGGTACATTTTTGTAAATAGTAAAATAACTGTAATTTACTCTGAAATCTGAACCCCCCAAAGGCACTCCCCTGGAACATTAGCTCCCTACCAAAAAAAAAACTGCTAGTGAAAAGACCCCCTCTACACAGAGTTCTGCCTTCCCAATTAATTTTCAAAGTAATGTAACCTTCTAAAACAGGAAGTGGAAAAAAACGGCCACATTATCCACTTTAACACCTGTTACAGTTTTTTCATTTTTTATTATTTAACTATAAATTTTGGCATGCAGCACAGGGACTATTCTGTACAGACTGGTGAAAATTTTATCTTAATTTGTAAAATACTTTCTGAGCTATAGCCCCTCAACCATGCCCCCCCTCTGACTAAAAGTCAATGGCGGAATGCCGTTTATTATAGTCAACCTTAATATAAGGGCACAACTGTTAAATAATTTGCCATTCACCAATTCCCTGCCAGAGACTAACTCTGCCAACTACCAATCAACTAAAGTTTTGGATGAACGAACCATATTGTTTTAGGATATCCCCAGTATGGGATTTTGTTTCTCTCACATGTTCATTAGATATTGATTTTATGGTCTCTTACATTCTTTATGGTAATTTTATTATTATTTTGGAATGTTAAAGAATATTATTCAAATCTTACTTTTAAATGTTGCATCTGATATCTCATTTCCAATAATTTGTGGGAAACCTGTTATTATATGATGAGAGAACAAACAATGGAATTGGACAAAAAAAATGTCCACACTATAGGTAACGAGACTTAAGGGATGGCATACTGGACTTTGATTGGACTTGTTTATCCTAACAGGACAGCTGTGTTACCTTATTTTAAAGGCATAACAAGTGTATTTTATTCAACACCGTTTTTTTTTCCGCCTGCAACTGTCAGTAAAGGTTATATTATCTTTCTGTTGTACTAGAATCAGTTTACATTTATAATTCTATAAAATACATGTTTAATAAAAGGAACAAACCATGAAAAATTAAGTAATTATGGCGTCATGTCTTCTTTCGATGAAGAAAATGTCCAAATAATACCATACTGTGATTATAGGTAGTCAGGCTTGGCCTAGTAAAGTAGTCTTTCCTGAAGTTGTGGCTGCTTCAGGAATTTGGCAAAGGTGTTTTTTTGCCTCACTTTGCGAGGAAAAGACGCATAGTGTGCCAACTAAACCTCATCCTCCAGGAGCGCCTTCTCAAAGCCTGATGCAAAACTCCTTCAGTAGAGTGATTATGAAACTATTCTTCACCTGGCCCGGACCAGGGGCCCACTCTGAAAATCATACTATCTCTGGAATTTCTGATTTTTCCAACTGAGGGGGACAGGAGGCATATTATGGGGAATACTGGGGGGAGGGAGGAGAACTGGAGGCATATGATGGGGAATACTGGGGGGGAAGGAGGGGAACTGAAGGCATATGATGGGGAATACTGGGGGGAGGGAAGGCAAATGAAGGCATATGATGGGGAATACTGGGGGGAGGGATGGGAACTGAAGAAACCCCATATTGCACATCTACCAGTATAACACACATCACACACACACTAACTACATAACACACTCTACTATATCTACAGAAACCCCATATTGCACATCTACCAGTATAACACACATTACACATCACACACACTAACTACATAACACACTCTACTATATCTACAGAAACCCCATATTGCACATCTACCAGTATAACACGGGGAGGAGGGAGGTGGGGGGGGGGGTGGGGGGGGGGGGGGGGCTGGACACATGATGAGGAATGCTGAGGGGAGGCTGGAGGCACATTAATGGGAAACACTGAGGGGGGCTGGAGGCATATGATGGGAAATAATGAAAGGAGCTGGAGGCACATTATTGAGAATACTGAGGGGGTCTGGAGGCACATGATGGGGAATGCTGGGGGGCCTCAGAGACATGATGGGGATACTGGGGGCTTCAGAGACATGCAGTGGATATTGGGAGGGGGGCTGCAAAAACATAATGGGGATATTGAGAGGCTGCAGAGACATGATGGGGAAATTGTAGGGCTGCAGAGACTTGATAGGAAAAATGATGGGCTGCAGAGACATGATGGGGATACTGAGGGCTACAGAGACATGATGGGGATACTGAGGGCTACAGAGACATGATGGGGATACTGAGGACTGCAGAGACATGATGGGGGAAATGATGGACTGCAGAGACATGATGAAGATAGTGAGGAGCTGCAGAGACATTATGGGGATAGTGAGGAGCTTCAGAGACATGATGGGATATTGGGAGACTGGAGACACATTAGGGGGAGTACATGCAAGGGGGAGAGATTGGATGAATATATACACTGTACACACACACAAACTGGATAACTAAGTGCTTACAAGGCTGTGCTTTTATTGTATTATTGTTACAAATGTTTTGTGTTTTGTGACTGTTTTTTAACTGCATTGAGGTTACAAGAATTTTGAATTTATTGTACAGTGGTCTGAAGAATGCAGTCTGTATTGTAAGGTGGTCTGTATGGTATAGCAGTCATTAGGATAATGTTGGTAAGGTCCCTAAGATATATAGTCTGTATTGTGTTGCAGTTTGTAGGATGAAATGGGATTTGTATAGTGGAGACTAGAATGCTGCCTGTATTGTATAGTAGCAGCTATGATTTGCTTTTTTTTATTGTGTTTACAAGATTGAGTTTTATGATGTTTACATAGATACTATACTCTAGTAACTATAATGATAAATGATAAAATTTAAAGTTTAAATTTACAGTTTGCAGGGAGGCGCCGAACACCCTAGCACCGACCCTGCTGCCACCTCTGTCTCCCAACCCTCTGAAAAAATACCTGCCTTTGATCACTAGAATGAACATGCAGGGGCACCTTTGCAATATTTATTAATGAGATGGGACTGGTGAACCCCTGGAAGTCACCTTACCTCCTGTCAGTAGTCCTGTCAGTCCACCTCTCACCATATGCTTTCTCATATTAGCCCAATCTTGGTGTCCCAGTTACTTTCCCTGCATGTTATGTATGCGGTCTATCTTCCCAGAGATATTATTGGACTCTCCCCCAAGTGACTATGCTTTTTCAACTTAGAAACTAATAGTGGTACTAAATTCTGGAAACACAATTCTTTCTGGATGACCCTGAATGGAGCAGGTCTTGACTTTTTTAGTTTATGGGAAAAATATTTTTGTGAAAATTAGGATGATGCGGAACTACAAGCACTTGTATTCCAAAAGGTGGCCTACACTCCAGATTTTTTTTTTTATTTGATCCCTCTGTCTTCCCATACTCCCTTAGCAGTCTTGAATGGCCCACTTACAGCAGAGAAACTGTCAATTACTTTGTGTTTCTTCCTTAAATATAAGTCATCAGGAGCACTGTATATGTATATAAAACATTTAACCAATTTCTAGCCCTTCAAATTTTTGATTATATCAATAAATTAATTTATGAGAATGTTTTACCACCCTCAATGTTGAAGACCCCAATTGTTGTTATTCCAAAGCCAGATAAAGACCTACTTAGTCTGAAATACTATTGCCATCTCCTTACACTCAACAGACATTAAAATTCTCACAAAATTGCTGGCTACCTGGTTCAATGCAGTTATTACACAGATCATATCCAGAAAGTCCACTACCACCAATATCCACTATTTACTGTATTTAGTCATATTCAATCAACAGGCCCTGTAACACCAGAGACAGCAGTTCTATATTCAGACCCAAAGCATTTCACACTGTTGAGTGGTACTTCTGAGAGGTGTTACATTGTTTAGAATTTTGAGAACATATTATTAAATGTGTGCAGCTGCTCAATTCAACTTCTGCAGTCAGAGTTTGTGTTAATTGTTCCAATGAACTTCTTCCCCAGGAAGAAGTTAATTGGAACGAAATACACGTTGGGAGTACTATCCGGCTGTCCCTGTGCACCGGGCGTGCCGTCCGACATCAGCTGCAATTACCAGTTATTGTGAGACTCATGGGGCTAGAATAAGTGCAGGGTAACTTACTATCCCGGGAATGGGAGAAGCGAAACCGTGAGGTTTCTAAGGGCTCTGTATTAGGGTCAGATCATTGCTCTCCTAGATTAGGAGTCCTCACTTTTGCATTTGTTAATTATATTATCCTGGCTCTTTCACAGTGGAGACTTTAGTGAGTATTTGTTCAATCCTATTGCATGGAATATACCCGTTTATGCACCTTGATTCATACTCACTATTTTGATACAATATCCAAAAAAAGGCTGCTATCCAAAAAGAAACAGCCTCTTTTTGGATATTGTGTTTTAAAGTCTGTCTGGGATTGCAGCTGAGAGGGGGTGCGGTCTCAGAGAGGCAGTTTAGGAGACCTGGGAATCTCCATGAGGTATGCTCTTGGTTTGAAAAGAAATTGGATTTTTGACCTAAAGTTGGGGCTCTATTTAGAGTTAAGATTAGAGTTAGGACTGCTCCCACAGAGAAGCCTTGATGTTGGCAGAGCAGCTTATCAAATTTCTGCAGATTTTTGTAACTAATTCTCTGATTTTTTTTTTTTAAATAGAAATTCATGTTTAGTTACTGAGTAATGGCTAGAGTGCCAGGCAATGCCTTGTTTTTTGTTTTTTTTTATATAAATCAATAAATTATCTCTTTGAGAAATTCTTTTTAATGTATATCTCTGAGAACCAATATTAGCATATTTTTGTCTCATCAGTGTGCACTTAAGACGGCTTATTATTGGGGTACCTATTAGCTGGTTCCCCTTATTCTTTTTCTTGTATTTAACCTTTAAGCCACCAGGTAGCACCCGTTATTTAATCTGCTAGTGTGGTCTAATAACTTTGTCTAATAATATTTTCAAGACATTTACCCAGTTTAGGGAGGAATTCAGTTTTTCTTTTTGTTTTTTTTAAAGTACTTTGCCAACCTTTATCTTAGGCATGCTTTGGCATCGCAACATCAGCGAGGTCCCACTGTAAATTGCGGAATCCGTGGTAAAGAAACTATTGAAGAACCTGATCTCCCAATGAAGCATTTCTTACTTATATGGGTCCCTGAACAAGGTGGTGGCAGATTACACATTGACTTTACTACAGGATAAGTGGGTGGCTGACCTGGTTGTACTGCCCGATATTTGGTTAAATGATTGGGTGTACTAGAGATGCCCCAATGTATCTGCATTTTCAACAGATCCACTAATAAATACTTCAATACTTCAATACTGTCTATCATATACTTCTGGGAATAAAGAATTTGGGTATACATTCCTACTTGACAAGTCCTAAATGTGGGGAACTGGTTGCTGATTTTTTTCACAGTTCCTGGGCATGCCCATTCATTCATAGATTCTGAGCGGATGTTTGAATTTGTGCAACTGATACCACTAGACCCATTAGTGTTACTGTTTGGAGTATCTTTGATATTGCAAACCATAAATATTTATTTTGCCTAGTTCCTTACACTTAGGTCCTGGATGGAACTGAACTCGCCCTATACTGTGCCACGGTGAAAGGCTCTGGTAAATGACATGGTACGCCATGAACAATCTCTATATAGCCTATGTGACGATAGAGGTGCACGCATCTCCGTATGGTTTTGAAAATGCGATAACTGTGTCAAACACATGGTGACAAGATTTCCATATATGTTATCTCTGTTAGTAAAGCCAGGTAGTGGGGGGTGGATGGGACAAATTTATGTATGAGGGTATAATTTTCTTTATTGGTTGGATACACAGCTATCTGCAATAGAAGACATGCATAATATGTACACTTTACCTGAAAGATATTCCCCAGTGGTACTTTCAGGTCAGTAATATCTGTAGGCAGTTTGTCACGTGATCCCATTAAAAAGAGGCAAGACTAGAAAAAGAAACAAAACAAAAATACAAACATTTATATAGCTGAATGACATTTCTTTCAACCATGACATTTAAAACAAGAATGCATGACATGCAGTTCAGGATGGTATCAAAATCACCGAAATCACCATTAATAACATAGCAGCACTTCAAAATCGCCTTTTTAAAAATCTCCACAGTTCAAAGTTGCCTTTAAAAACATTAAAATCGCAGAATTTACTAAGGGGCTTTTGTTAAAAATTGCTGCTAAATATGGCCAAAATATCCATTGATTAAAACACTAGCATCTGAAAAGCGACTTTAACAAAAGTTATAAATAAAGGCTATAAAGGTTATAAATATGGCTCAATGACAGTTGAACTGTCCTTAGCGACAATATGTCCTGCTTGCAGGAAATGTGTTGTGGCGTCTCATAAGGGTTTTTTATTTTGCCAAGACATCCCCCTGGATTAAAAGTTTACAAGACTGGTGGTTCTCCAAGCGCCAGAATACCCTGGCATACATGGGCATGCTGGTGCTTGTGTTATAAATTAATATTGGATCGGGGCAAGTGTATACTGTATTTAGCTATTGTGATAAGTGGATACTGTATTTATTGTGATAAGTCTTTACTGTATTTATTTATTGTGACAAGTGGACACTTTCTTTATTGTGACAATTGGATACTGTATTAGGTATTTATTTTAATCGGGACAGATTATATAATAAGTTATTTTGCAGCAGCATGCACTTAACCCTTGGCATGCTACCACTTATGGCACTATAAGGCACAGCATGCCCTGCAATATAAGGGTATTACATACAGCAGCATGCTAAGGGTAATTTTATGCCGTTATAGTTTATGCCGTGCTATGCATTTTACAGTTTAGAGTGAGGGATAATTAATTAACAAACTTTTATTGAAGTGGCACGATCTACAGCGCTGTTAAACTAGAGCGAGTTTAGCAACAACTCGTACGAGCTGAACCTAACCTGGCTATAGTTTAATCGCAAGACATCGCAGGAATTACCAAATCGCATGATTAAATTGACGGTTAGTGAATTAGACGAATAATTCACCGAAAATGCATGCGATTTGGAGCTATGTTCAGCAATTTAAAATGCTGCATTAAATCGATTCTTAGTAAATCCAGCCCTAAGAGTTTCTGTGAAGAATACAGCCATAACACTAAGGATCTGATTCACACTTGAGAATCAATTTAGGAATGTTCCTAAATATGGGCACAGCCCAGTTCCGTAAGAATGATTCACAAATACTAAAGAAAAATGGTAACCAAACCCCTAACTTCTTAGGAATGAAGAATGTTCTTTTCTACATATGCTTATATTTAGGAATGGCTTTATTATCAAAAATCTTGCGTATATTTAGGATCTTTAATATCCTCATGATTCACGGCTTAAGCTAGGAAACCCATTAATTGATTCAATTCAGAAGCAGATTGATTTTCTTAGGCTCTCTTTTTTTTATAAGTAACAAAAGTAACCAATTTGTAAAGAATTGCAATATGCCAGAATGTAGAAAATTATTAAAATCACAACTACTTGAAGGATTAAGAAACATTCAGCTTTTAAAGTTGTTAAAACAAATATCAAAATTATATACCTACATAAATTAGACCTAAACAAAGTTTGGGTCTTAAAGTCACACACAAACAATGCAAACATACAAGTTAAATAAGAAAAGACAACTTATGTTTAAAAACAATGAAATCATGCACAAACTGCAAATAAATGTAAATAATGAGTACCTTCCAAAAATTCAAAGTCAAACGCAAAATGGTAACATAACAGCAGATTTAATAGATTAGCCTTTAATTGATTCAATCAAATGCAGATGTTGATTTAAGTAATAGGCAAATAGATGTAGCTCGCCTTCACAGACCTAAAATTATTTCTAGTATCGCTATGGCCTTATAGTGTGATGGGAGAGCGGGGGAATGTATGTGTGGGGGGGTGGCATTAAGGGGTAATGGGGATGTCTCTGGGGTCCCCAAAATCCTTCTCCCGATGGGAGAAAAGTGATAGATAAAGAGTGAAGTATATCCAATAGGTCTGTGTGTTGGTTCCTTATTAAATTAGCTTTATTGTATTCAAATAGTATTTGTAACCATAAGATAGGTCTGAATATTGGTAGCTCTTATATGTTAAGTGGAGGCTCTGTACCAAATAGTCCACTTTAAAGCACTATTTGGTACAGTGCCTCTCAAGGCCACCACTTTACAAGTGTGAGCTACCAATACACAGAACCATCTTATGGTTACAACTCCTATTTAAATACATTAAAGCTAATTTTATAAAGTATCAGAACACAGATCTATTGTACCAGAAAGTATTCAGTGCTCTACTTTTTACACATTTTGTTATGTTACAGCCTTATTACAAAATGGAATAAATAATTTTTTTCCCCTCAAAATTCTATACACAATACCCCATAATGACAACATGAAAATGTTTTTGGGAGATTTTTGCAAATTTGTTAAAAATCAGAACTAAGAAATCACATGTACATAAGTATTCACATCCTTTGCCACAAAGATCAAAATTGAGGCCAGGTGCATCCTTGAGATGTTCCTACAGCTTAATTGGAGTCCATCTGTGGGAAATTCTGTTGATTGGACAAGATTTGGAAAGGCACACACCTGTCTATAAATGGTCCCACACTTAATACTGCATGTCAGCGCACAAACCAAGCATGTAGTCAAAGGAATTGTCTGTAGACTTCCAAGACAGGATTGTCTCGAAGCACAAATCTGGGGAAGGGTACAAAAAAATATCTCCTGTTTTGAAGGTCCCAATGAGCACAGTGGCCGCCATCATCCGTAAATGGAAGAAGTTCGGAACCACCAGGACTCTTCCTAGAGCTGGCCGGCTGTGTAAACTGAGCGATCGGGGGAAAAGGACCCTAGTCAGGGAGGTGATCAAGAACCCAATGGTGTTTCTGTTAGAACTACAGCCTATCTCTGTGGAGAGGAGAACCTTTCAGAAAGACAACCATCTCTGCAACAATCCACCAGTCATGCCTGTATGGTGGAGTGGCCAGACGGAAGCCACTTCTTAGTAAAAAGCACATGGCAGCTCACCTGGAGTTTGCCAAAATGCACCTGAAGGACTCTCAGACCATGAGAAACAAACTTCTCTGGTCTGATGAGACAAAGATTGAACTCTTTGGCGTGAATGCCAGGCGTTATGTTTGGAGGAAACCAGGCACCGCTCATCACCAGGCCAATACCATCCCTAGAGTGAAGCATAGTGGTGGCAGCATCATGCTGTGGGGATGTTTTTCAGCGGCAAGAACTGGGAGACTAGTCAGGATAGAGTGAAAGATGAATATAGCAATGTACTGAGACATCCTGCTCCCTCAGACTGGGCCGATGATTTATCTTTCAGCAGAGCGCTACATCGTTGATCTGGCAGCAGGACAACGACCCTAAGCACACAGCCAAGATATCCAAGGACAACTCTGTGAATTTCCTTGAGTGGCCCAGCCAGAGCCCAGATTTGATTTTAATCGAACATCTCTGGAGACATCTGAAAATGGCTGTGCACCGAAGCTTCCCATCCAACCTGATGGAGCTTAAGAGGTGCTGCAAAGAGGAATGGGCGAAACTGCCTAAAGATAGGTGTGCCAAGCTTGTGACATCATATTAAAAAAGACTTGAGGCTGTCATTGCTGCCAAAAGTGCATCAACAAAGATTTTTAATAAATTTGCAAAACTCTCCCAAAAAATGTTTTCACGTTGTCGTTATGGGGTATTGTGTGTAGAATTTTGAGGGAAAAAGTGAATTTATTCCATTTTGGAATAAGGCTATAAGATAACAAAATGTGGAAAAAGTGAAACGCTGTGAATACTTTCCGGATGCACTGTATGGTACAACAACTATTTGAATACAATAAAGCTTGTTTTATAAGATTCCCAAACTGTTAATGTTATTACCATTATTCTGAGTAGTAGCATGGTGTATACTTCACTCTTTATGGATGTCAATTTAAGAATGGTAGGGGGCATTCTTAGTTTTGTTCATACATGTTAGTTTCTGCAAGGCCTTCTTAACTGTGAATCATTCCTAGGTATCGAGGAACACCCATACTGTACATTAGTAGCCCGAGTGCTACAGCATTGCATTAAGAGTCTTGCCCCTTTAGTCAAGCATGCAGATGTCATTCTGTTCTGAAGCATGAATCATTTCCAAGTAGTCATTCTTATCGATGAATCATTTGGCCATTTTTTGCAGTTCATAGTTTTGAGCTCTGGGCATACTCAGTTTAACAGTTAAAAATACGCACAGAGATTCTGTACTCTGTTAGATGTTAATCAGGTCCTTACCAACTAATAGGTAGGTCATCACCAAAATCAGAGAACATTGTCTTTCTATCTCTGAGTTAGGCATAAATAAATATTGCAATCTATATATTTTTGGAGGTACAATGTATGGTAAACACAAATATGAAGAAAAATTAGCTCTTACCTTGTACATTCGTTCTTTTACCAGTTTAGCAATTAGCAACTTCCACCTTTGCTTATTATATTTCTGACTCAAGATATACTTATATATTTTTCTGAAATTATAAGTCTCTGGGTCAACTATAAAAATAAAATATATATAGTTAAAGAAAAAATAAAGTTATTTTTGACAAACTTCATTAAATGGATACATTTCCAAAGATGTTCCAATGCAAAGTAGGAAACCATAGCCGTTTTATTCATTTATATGTTCAAATAATGTTAGAAATCAACATAGTCTAAAATAAGTTTGTTCCTGCCCATATGTATTTAAATACTACTATTTTTGAACAACAAAAGCAATAAAAAAAATTCAAGATCCTAAAAGTGTCAGACATATAGCTTGCAGTCACTATAGAAACAAGATTCAGTTGTAACAAACGCTTCAGTTGATTTACAAAACAACTCTTCACATACAACATTATTTTACTCAACTGAAGACCGTATTGACTTATTCTGCAGTTTGTTTGTTTTTTAGTTACTCATGAATTGCTAAGCATAGAAAATAAAAATGTGCTCACACAAACATTGGATTGTATTTGTAAAACCAAAAAGAATTACCTTCAAAGGCCATAAATATCCCATGCATAAAATCTATTTCAATATGACCATTGGAGGGGGAAGTAAGATTCCTGAGGCCTTCTTCGAAAACCTGCATTGCACTTTGTACTTGATTCAATTTTATCAAGGAATATCCAGCACGGTAGTAAGCCTGTGACAATAATATAGTTCATTAAAGTGTATACAAACATAAGTAGGGCCCACAAAATAATCAATTAAAGAAACTGATGAGTTATTTTCCACTTGAAGTGGACTAAGGACCCGATTCAGACTTAAGGAGCTTGAAATTAAGGAATGGATTCTTACGTAAGTATTTTTCATCTTACAAGTGTACTTTTCTGTGTTTAGCTACTACTACTTAGTTACTATTTTATGGGTGTGGGTCCCCGCAAAGAAAATGCGAATTTCGAAAAAAATTACGGCGAATGCGAATTTTCGCCGATACGTTCGATTTCGATAGATATCTATTTAGAATCTCTTATATTAATAATGGACTGCTTTAATAACCTATGCGATTCGATATTTCGAATTCCTACTGGTATGCAATTTCGAAAAGCCCATATTTCGAAAAAGGCAAATTTAGAAATCATTTCAATTACTATTAGTTATACTAATAAAAAGTGGTTTTAGACTGCTTTGGTTTGCGAAAATTCTGTATTGCGAAAACATTCATTTTCGAAAACATATATTTCCGATTATCTGTTTTTCACTTAATCCATATTCGAATGGTTTGAAATGTGAATATATTCAATGTAGAATTTTTTGAATTGCGAATATTTGTAATGCAAAAATTTACCATGAATCACGTTTCGAAATTTGCATTTATACAAGCTATTTTCGAAAATTTATAATTGCAAATAGTTGTTTAGCGAATTTTGTAAACAACGTTTTTGCGAAAATATTTATTTTCAATCTTTTTACTATTTCTAACCTTTATTTTTTTTATGTTATGTAATGTAATATGAAGTAATGCAAATTTTAATTATTTAACACTATTGAATTCGCTGAATAGGGAGAATAATCCCCATTTTTTTTTTTTGTCTTTAATTCAATATATATTCTATAGGACTATGTTAAAACATCTATGTTATGTTTTAGTTAATACATTATATCAATTGTAAACACGTCAAAAAAAAGAAAAAGACATGCACTGTTTTTACATCTTATGCACCTTCTATTGCAGATAGCAATACAGAAAGTAGTAGGTGTTGGCGGATACATAAACACTGAACTAACAGGGTTGTATTCACTGAAATAGTCGATGACAGTTACGTACAGAACACATGCTGTGAAGAGCTTTTTTGGATGATCAATGTTTCTACTAGTCACTGCAATAGACGTTACTGCAGATGGATGAAGTCTAGTGATTGATCTGACAGCTTTGCCTGTATACTTTGCAACTGACATAGCATAT
>WWET01010733.1:6125-18275 GCA_011038615.1 Limnodynastes dumerilii
AAAATACACTTTTTGTGGTTTGGAACGCATCTTCGACTCTGTGGTAATTATAGGTGCTTCTGCGTGCAATTGCGTTCTGATGCTCCGCGTACTCTTGAGGTACACTGACTCAACAATTTGGGGTAATTAGTGGTAATTATTTCCCAGGGCACGCAGCATTCGTTCCACTGACAAAGGGTGGATGGTCAGTAAATGTGGAATTTTTATGTTCTTACATTTTTATTTTTATTTTTAAACATTTTTTTAAATATGTTTTGCACTTTGTGTCAGTTGATGGAATTCTGCATAGTGCGGGTGGGAAACGACATTGTTATTTGGGACAGAGTTGTGCGTGAGTTCGCAATTTTACACCAGTCTATTTGGGGTCAATCTTAAGCGCTGGTTATTTTGGTACATTTCGCGATCGCATTAATAGCGCAAAACACGTGTATTTATCTTATTGTTGCCACATGCTGAGATTTTTATTTTCCTGGTAGTGTTTAAGAGTTGGAGGCTGTAATCTCTTGGTCTCTGAAATACGTTGTTGGATTGAGTAGGGTTCGGGCCCAGTGTCTGTGGAAACTGTTTTAGAAGTTGTATACCTTCCATTAGAGGTGAGAGGTATCCTGGGCCTTATTAGCAGCTAGTATTGGGAAGCTAGTGTGCAGGTAACTTTTTTTTTTTTTTTTTTTTAAATATATATTTTTTTTAAATATTTTTTGCACTTTGTGTCAGTTGATTGAATTCTGTATAGTGCGGGTGGGAAACTAAATTGTTATTTGGGACAGAGTTGTGCGTGAGTTCGCAATTGCACACTAGTCTATTTGGGGTCAATCTTAAGCGCTGGTTATTTTGGTACATTTCGCGATCGCATTAATAGCGCAAAACACGTGTATTTATCTTATTGTTGCCACATGCTGAGATTTTTATTTTCCTGGTAGTGTTTAAGAGTTGGATGCTGTAATCTACTGTACTTTGAAATAAGTTGTTGGATTGAGTAGGGTTCAGGCCCAGTGTCCGTGGAAACTGTTTTAGAAGTTGTATACCTTCTATTAGAGGGGAGAGGTATCCTGGGCCTTATTAGCAGCTAGTATTGTGAAGCTAGTGTGAAGGGGTTTAGCGCCTCGCTGACGGGCTATTGAGAGATCTCTAGCGGTATTGCATGATTGTCGCAGTGAAAAAGATAACGTTGTTTTTGATGCGCTCTGATAACGGATATTTACATTGAAAGTGTACGCTGTGATATTAGACTTTGGTGAATTTGGTACACTTGCGTAAGTACGAGTACGCTTGTTTGGTACGTTCTGCCCATAGAGTTTAAAACAGTTTTAAAATAAGTAACGGATCATCTCGAGATGGAGCAGACAGCAGCGTCAATCAGGTCATGGTCAGTAGTGGATCATGTGTCACAGGCTGCTGGTAGATCCCAGAGGCGTAGAAGAGAGAAGTGGCCATCATAGACTGGATTAAAGATTCAAACTGCTCCCGGATAGAGCTCGTAGTTTGGATTATAGAGTTGGCCAACTCCCGGATGGAGGTTGTAGTCTGGATTATAGATTTCACTAGCTCCCGGAGAGACCGGATATGCCGCTTGAGTCAGCTTTGTTTATTATGGATAGGACATATGGTGTTGCAAAGACTGGTCTGGGTTAACCAGTTCATGTGAGAGAAGATTTCCAAGCATTGGTAGTTTCGATGAAAGCGTTCTTATCAACATGAGTCCAAATTTGTAAAGTTAATTCTCATAAGAAAAGGGAAAAGTACATAAAAGTTTGGTATTGTGGCAACATGAGGGTAAAGAATGGCGCGAAAAAGCGCAAAACTCACGCACACGATCCCCACGCAAGTACCTCCCCCTCCTCCCTATATGGCAGGGGGTAAGGATGATCCATGTTTTCATACTGTTTGTCCTGATAATACTAACCTTTCTTCCCATAACATTACTGCTAATAATACTGTTGCTGGATTATATCCTGTGTTAGAAAATGAGTTAGTTAAAAGGGACATTGAGGATAGTGATAAGGAAGATGACTCTACCTTAATATATGCACTATACACTCATGCTAACCGCACTAGGCCCAATGCTGAGACACGTGGTGCTACTGCTGCTGCTGCGGTACTACAAGCCCCAGCAATGCCTG
Source organism: Limnodynastes dumerilii (assembly GCA_011038615.1). Lineage (NCBI taxonomy): Eukaryota > Metazoa > Chordata > Amphibia > Anura > Limnodynastidae > Limnodynastes > Limnodynastes dumerilii. The sequence continues at coordinate 8,246 of WWET01010733.1, forward strand.
TTGTAGCTGCTCCCACCGCTTCATCACAAGCTGCGGCCGCATCCACTGCAATGCAAGATGCTAACGCAACAGTACCCGTATATACGCACGCTTCACCTATAGTTATAGCGCCACCTGCTGATGCTTTTATTAGTGAACGTGCACAATCTGCAAACATATTTATGGATAATTCCGCAGCACATTTAACTAGGTCAATTACCCATAAAGGGCCTGATCCTGAGCTACGGCCGCCGTCGCTAGTACGGCAGCCGTAGCTCTAATGCGCATGCGCCGGGCAGATGTTGCCCGGCGTTACTATGGAAACACCTGATCTACGATCGGGCGTCCATAGTAGCGCCGTTGGGACGCTGGAGGGGACGTCCTCCAGCGTCCCAACGCTCACGTTACTGCTGGTGGGCGGGGGGAGGTAAGTAAATGAGGGTGGGGGGGCGTGCTAAGAGGCCATACGCTCCTGTGTGAGCGTATGGCCCCTTCCTTACGCCGGGCGAAGCTAGGGTAGCCTTCAGCCGGCGTAAGGAAGGGGCCATACGCCCGCACAGGGGGAGTATCGGGCCAGAGCACCGATGTTACGCTGAGTGCTACAGCGCTCAGTGTAACATCGTAGCTCTGGATCAGGCCCAAAGATCCTAAATGTGTAGACACAGAAATTGTTTAGGATGTGAAGGAATGTACCCAGTGTGCACACTCGGGGCATGCAGATGCTGAAGGGGTTGTACCTGTACAAACAGTTACAATGTACACTCCATGGTCTAGGTAAGAACTGCGTAACATGATAGCGGAATTCCCTGACCCTGCTAAGGATTTGGCCAAGTGCCAGAAATATATTAGGGATTTAGGAAATGCGCATGAGCCCACGGATAAGGATTGGCGTGTGTTGCTTAGAGCTTGTCTGACTTCTAGCACTGATCTCGCAGATTTCTTTAAAGTCTGTCAGATAGAAGAAGACAAAACTCTAACTAATGTAAACAATCAAACTAATATTCATAATGGGGTAGATCCAGAACTACGTTTGCCGTACGTTTATTCGCGTAGCGTATTTTCGTGCGCGTAAATTCGTTACACTTCCCTCGGCACTCCCCTTGCACGGACGTATTTTGTCAAGATACGCTTCCCAAACCCTACCTTAACTTTTTCCAACGTAACCGCAGTCATACACACACGTACGTATGGGCTGAACGAATTTACGCAGCTTTGCACGCCCATACTGTACACTTTAAATACCACCCCCCGCCTACTTCACGTATTTCAGACGTATTTTCGAGTAACGTAAATTTGGCACGCCCATACGTAAGCATTTACGTAACACATACGTGAGTGGCCCATACGTTCACAATTACGCTACGTGAATGTGCGTATTTTCTCTGGTGCTCATGCGCAGTGCGTTCTAAACAGCGATTTTACGTGTCCACCACGCGCAAATTCGCTTCGACGCATAGTTCTGGATCAGGCCCAATATCTGTAAACAACTAGGTGTAAAAATTCCCTGTACATGCAGAGTGACAAAGGTTTTTCACCATTAAACACAAAGACAATGAAGGGGTAGATGATTTTATCCAGCGGGCTCTTGTAGACATGATAAAATATACGGGTATTGAAGATATTAAAATCAATCCGCATCACAGAGAGTTACCAGTCTCAGGGCTCTATTTACAAAAAACGATTTTTGCTGGCGAGATGAAATCGTTTTATCTCGCCGCGATTTACCGGCGATTTTTTGGTTTAAATCGCGGGTTTCACAAAGATGCAATTTTACCGCTATTTAAATCAAATCACACGAGTTGCTGTGGTTTTGAAAGGGCTAAATCGCAGTGGTTTTCTATAGAATTTTAGACCTTTAAAAAATCGCAGCAACTCGCGGGAGTTCCAAAAAAAACCAAAGTGCTGCATGGTTGAAAGCCTTAGCCATGCTGTGCTGATAGAACTACAAGGCTCAGCATTGCTTACCCTTGTAGTAATACCAGCGTCAGCATGGTAAGGCTTCTAACTATGCTGCGCTGCGTGTAGTGTGTATAAAAAAAGACAGTGTGCACCAATCATACATTAACACATTACAGTACGTGTGCATGTAAAAAAATACATTTTCCCTAACTAATTATGTTCCCTTACGTGTGCACTTACCTCCGGTGGTCACCGCCCCCTATCCTAAGTGTGTGGATGCAGTGTGTGGTGTTATAAAAGAAGAAAAGTTTTGGGCACTCACCGTTTGCTGGCATCTCTCTGGGGAAGCAGTGCTGGATATGCTGAAACTTCTGCACTTGATTGGAGTCTGGGTTCCCGTTGATTGGAGTCACTCGTCCGGTTCTCTGGGCTCTTCTGGACTTGCCACGGCAGGGACACGCTCCTCTTTTTCCTCGGTGCTGCTTCTAATGACCATTTGGTCGCTAGGGGGCAGTGTTTTATAGAATAGATGACGTCAGAAACGCTAGAGCACCAGTGTAACTGACGTCATCTATTATATAAAACACTGCCCCCTAGCGAGCAAATGGTCATTAGGAGCAGCACGGTGAGTGCCCAAAACACCACACACTGCATCCACACACTTAGGATAGGAGACGATGACCACCGGAGGTAAGTGCACACATTAGGGAACATAATTAGTAAAGGAAAATTTATTTTTTTACATGCACACTTACTATAATGTGTTAAGGTATGTTTTATGCACACTGTCGCACCTCACAGGATTGCAGGTCGCACTAATCGCCTTTAGTGAATACCACAATTTTTTTTTCTATGTTTAGGATGGCAAACATTTGGAGGATTTCTGTCCAGTGATGTTTGCCAAGGCGATTTTTTAAAAGCTATAAATCACGCGATTTGACCCTTTGTGAATACCGTGATGTGAGTTTAGAGGGTCAAATCACGCGATTTATGGCGATTTAAGACAAATCATTTTTTGTAAATGAGGCCCTGTGTGAGCCAGCTAATTCCCCTGCTGGCCAGGTAATGAATTGGAAGGGGATTTAGCCATCTCACAGTGAGGTGTCTAGATCCCCTTCAGCTAAGTTACCTGGTACATACACTGCATGGGAAATAGCACACTCTGTGTGATGGGATTTAGCCAGCTCACACTGAAAAGACTAATTCCTTCACTCTAGAAAGACCTTTTACATTTATATGGCATTATTATACAGAGGGCTGGTCTCATTTTGAGTTTTATATTGGACTAAAAGGGATTTAGCCAATTTACATTAAAATGTCTTTTATTTAATGTTAAAATAACATTTTACTGTTATAATGCTCTTTTATACAGCAGAGTTCTGAGGTCACTTCGAGTGATGGGATTTAGCCAGCTCACAGTGAGGTGTCTATATCCGTTTCTCTGAAGGTACTTTCTTTCCCCTGCTGGCCGGGTAATGAATTGGAAGGGGATTTAGCCAGCTCACAGTAAGGTGTCTAGATCCCCTTCTCTGAAACTACTATTTGTGCCCAGAGAGCTGAGGTCACTTTGAGTGATGGGATTTAGCCAGCTCACAGTGAGGTGTCTAGATCCCCTTCAGCTAAAGTACCTGGTACATACACTGCATGGGAAACAGCACACTCTGTGTGAGACAGCTAGCTCCCCTTCTCTGAATGTACCTTCTTTCCCATGCTGGTCGAGTAATGAATTGGAAGGAAGGGGATTTATCCAACCCATAGTGATGTGCCTAGATCCCCTTCTCTGAAAGTACCTTCTTTCCCCTGCTAGTTGGGTAATGAATTGGAAGGGGATTTAGCCAGCTCACAGTGATGTGTCTAGATCCCCTTCTCTGAAATGACCATTCGTGACCCACAGTGCTGAGGTCACTTTGAGTGATGTGATTTATCCATCTCATATTGATATGTCTACATCCCCTTTGGCCATTGTATACAATGCATGGGATAAAGAACACTTTTTAAAAGTCAGCAAGATCCCATTCTTTTAATGTAATACCCCCCCACCCCCCACGCTATCTAGGAAATGAATTTGACAGGAATATATATAGATATATATAAGCTACAAAAACCACATGGTGGTAGGTACGCACTCACTAAATATGTTCCATCACTAATGTAGGGGTGCACGACAAAAATAGTCATATAATAGAGAAAGAGCACAATGGCCCGTCAGCACTACCCAAAACAAGCCAGAAAAACACAATTATGTCATTTGAAAAATGTAATGACACGGTATGCCAAGGTAGCAAGTCACTCAGAAAAGTGCAAAATACAAAAAAGTGCACAGTGCAAATACAATAGAAAAATAATTGCAGCTGATAGGGCTCCTGATATGGATGTAACACTGATGTCCAATCTAGAAACAGCATTAATGTCCCGTTACAAAATGCACAATCACAATGTAAAACATGATCCACTTATAAGTGTAATTCCAAACAGCAGCGGCATATAATTCACATGACATCAGACAACAATGGTCAACAATATTTAAGGCATGGTGGTCACATCCAAAAGGCAATCAGGAGATATAGAGGCTTCGGGCCTGATTCAGAGGCTGAAAATAAGAACTTAAAGTTACACCTGGGCAAAACCATGCTGATTTCAGGGGGAGTCAAGTTAATGTTATTCTATGCATGCAGGGAGAATGCTTTGCTTTTACTTATTGCACACAGATACCTGATCAGCTTCACTTTTAAACTGCTAATTAGACTTGAGCTGGGAAACATCACCTTTTAACTATAATACTGGTGCAACAAATGAAATTTGACTCCCCTGAAATCAACATGGTTTAGCCCAGATGTAACTTAGTCAAGTTAATTCTATGCATGCAGGGAGAATGCTTTGCTTTTACTTATTGCACACAGATACCTGATCAGCTACACTTTTAAACTGCTAATTAGACTTGAGCTGGGAAACATCACCTTTTAACTATAATACTGTTGCAACGCAACAAATTTGACTCCCCTGAAATCAACATGGTTTAGCCCAGGTGTAACTTTAAGTTCTTATTTTCAATCTCTGAATCAGGGCCATAATGCCCAAATCTTGGACTGTATCCCTGAAATGACGACACTACTACATCAGTTTTAAACAATTATGATTTTTCTTTTCGCTATACTTAGTAATCTGGCATAGTATTTCCCTCCTTATATCACATTACTGCCTCTGTCATATGTTGCTTGGTATAATAATAAAGAGTGAACATAAAAACATACAGCAACATAGAATGTGACAGTGTATATAAGCCGCTTAACCCTTCCAGTCTGCCCATTTTTTTTATTTTAGGATAAAAGATTTAGGATATCCTTATATTTATCCCAAAACATATTCAAATTATACTATTGAGTTGCCCTCTAATACATTAGATGGAGGATTCCTCTAAACCTATCACCCTCCAGTTTAAATGCATGATCTCAGATCTAATACATCTCATTCTTTGAAAAATGCCACCCTTGTGTACCTATTTTTTTTAAAGCTGCTATCATATACCACCTCACCCTTCTCTGCTGCAAGATATATATTTAATTTCTGTAATCTTATTTTGCATATTTTGATGCATATTTTGACGCATAATTTTATTTGAGGCATTTGATGCATCATTTTAGTTGCCCTTCTTTGAATAACCTCCAACATCTACAATCTGTACCTTGGCAAAACCATGTTGAACTGCAGTGGGAGGCACATTTAATTATAATCCAGGAGCATAGAATCCATTGCTGTTTAATAAAAGGTTATCTAAATCCCTTAAAAAGTTACAAAAAAACCCAGCACAGGTCCAGTGTGGTATACAGTATCAACTATCATATAATATTAAAATAATTTTTAATTTCAGCAAACTGTTGTCCAACCTAAAACCAAGATTGTATCCACAAATCTAATCTTTGAATCCAATTCCAAATTTCCCAGATTATTTAACATTTTGCGATTTAGCACAGTATTAAAAGCCTTACTACAGGTTGGATAAGCTGGGTTGTCAATCCATGTGAATCCATGGTGTTTAGGATCCTGTACGTTTCTGGATTTAAAATTTAAAATACTATTAAAAATTAAAAAATATTTTAAATACAATTTATTTCATTAACAGTGTTCCCATCAATTTCCCTACTACCGATATAAAGCTCACTACTTTGAAGTTGCCTGTTACTTAAAATGTTTCCCCATAAGATTCTTTGCCAACTGTGATGCGGATTATGTGGTCAACCTCCTCCAGTGTCCTTGCGCCCTGCAGTATGTGGAGTGCCTTACTCGGTCACTGAAGGAGAGACGGCGGAAGCACAATAGAAATATTCTAAATAAATTTAGATGCTAGGTTCTAGATATTGTTTACTATTTAATTTAATTTTATTATTATTACTTATTGGATTTATTAATATTTATATTACTTATATGAGTTAGTAATAATATTAGTGCAATACTAGAATGTATAAATTATGTAAGATCAAGTTTGTTATTTGGGTTAGTAATATTATAAGGGTTGTTAAGAAGTTTAATATACGTTTGATAGAGGGTGGGATAAAATTACTAAGTTCCTCTTTATTGAGAGGACCTATTAATTTATATTGCCTGTGCTCATTCTATGATAAACCCAGATAGGGTTCATAAAGATCATTGCTTTTTAAGAATCTGTTTATCTTGATTACATCTATGAACATGCTATATTTGTTTTTTACTTTGACTAAATTGTTTTATTATTGTAACAGATTTGTTGCTGTATTTTTTGCTCTGGTGTATTTTCCGAACGCTGGTGTAAAAATAAAGAGAATATATTGATACAATGTTTTTTTAGCCCCATTATCTCCCAAAAATAGAAACACAGAAAGTGACGGCAGATAAGAGCCACATGGCCCATCCAGTCTGCCCAGTTGTTTATTTAAAATTATACTGACCCTCGACCCTATTTACCCTTAATTTAGTTTAAGATTTAGGATATCCTTATATTTATCCCAGGCATGTTTACTCCACGCATTCCCCCGCCCTCCACGCATTCCCCCGGCACTCCACGCATTCCCCCGCACTCCACGCATTCCCCCGCACTCCACGCATTCCCCGCACTCCCCGCATTCTCCCGCACTCCACACTCGGTAGGAAATCTGGACACTTATATGTCCAGATTCCTACCTTACATATTACAACTAGCTCTGTGGCCTTACGGCAGCAGACGGTTGTACAGGGGCTTCTCCCGCTCCAACAACTAATTTAAATGGCGCTATCCGCCTATGTGGCAGAGATACAACCATCGTAATTTGTAAGCTGGCCCCTTTTTCGCAACAGCCGGCGTACGTATCAAAGTTATGTGCGCCAGCCGGTATGCAATCGTAAGAACTTTGTGCACATGCTCACAAGGAAGACTACAGAGAAATTACACACGCGGCGTGCGTAATTCCCGAGCGTTAAAGCGTTGTCAGTCGCCGCTTAGAAACTCTGCTTTCCGAAATTGGGATATCCGAAAGTTCCTTTTCGGATGTCGCCACTTAGATTAATGCAGAGCTTCTATTTTTTTAGAATGGGTGAGTATGGCGTACGGCGTACTTCACCCATTCACCTTCCGAAACGGCGATATCCCTCCGCCGCAGGCATCGTCGGACCAAGGGACAGGTGAGTAAACTATCTCTACACCACGCATGCCTCCCTGTGCCCACATGCTTTAGACACACATAAACCCCCTGTGCCTACATGCTTCAGTCACAGATTAACCTCCTGTGCCCACATGCTTTAACCACACACTAACCCCCTGTGCCCACATGCTTTAACCACACATAACCCCCTGTGCCTATATGCTTTAACCACACATAACCTCCTGTGCCCACATGCTTTAACCACACATTAACCCCCTGTGCCCACATGCTTCAGTCACACATGAATGAGAGCTACTGGGCATGTGCATCACATGAATGAGTTACTGCGCGTGTGCATCGCATGAATGAGAGTTACTGCGCATGTGCATCGCATGAATGAGAGTTACTGCGCATGCGCATCATATGAATGAGAGCTACTGGGCATGTGCATCGCATGAATGAGTTACTGCACATGTGCATCGCATGAATGAGTTACTGCGCATATGCATCGCATGAATGAGAGCTACTGCGCATGTGCATTGCATGAATGCGTTACTGCGCATGTGCATTGCATGAATGACAGTTACTGCGCATGTGCATTGCATGAATGACAGTTACTGCGAATGTGCATCGCATGAATGAGAGTTACTGCACATGTGCATCGCATGAATGAGAGTCACTGGGCATGTGCATCGCATGAATGAGAGTTACTGCGCATGTGCATCGCTTGAATGAGAGTTACTGCACATGTGCATCACATGAATGAGAGTTACTGCGCATGTGCATCGCATGAATGAGAGTTACTGCGCATGTGCAGCATTTCTCATGTCGGCACTGAAATTGATCTAAGTCTGGATTGAGAACTACTGCGCTTGTGGAGTACTTTATTCATGCATCGTATGAATGAAGTGTACTGCTCGGACCCGGCGGCTCATCACGGGACCTCGCAGGAGGGGTGAGTATTTGTAAATAATGTCAATGACGTTAACAGCCTGATGCAGCTTCGTTCACAGGGAACGGGGAAGGTAAGTAAATAGAGCCCACAGTTATGATTAGTTGCTGGGTAATTGCAAGAGTGTTATGGTTTTTTTTTGTATTTGTGTAAACTCTTCGTACCTTTCAGCACCTTATACATTGATTTATGCAACCTGCATTCTGGGTGGGGGTGTATGTATACAAAAATATAGATGGAGTGACACTCAACAGACTTCATATAAAGAAGATCAAAAATCCTGGAACTTAGTGCAATGTTTCAGTTTATTAGGCAAACTTTCATCAGGGACATGATTGTCTGATAACCCGAAACGTTGGACCAAGTTCCAGGACTTTTGATATTCTTTATTTGAAGCGTGGTGAGTGGCACTCCCTCTATATTTTTTAATATACCTTCAGGCAGAGGTGTGCACCAGAGCCCTTGCATTTATTTTATTACTACATTGCGGAGAGCGATTCCCCTGTGTTTACTAAAATAATATATACACACAAATAACATATAATTACATACACATGAATATACCATTACAACCGCAGTGCATCTGGAGCAAGATTTAGCGCGTAAATGTAACTGTATACGTATGTTTTGTTTTTTTTCTTCTCATACTCATGAATATATATTCTAATATATGTGTATGTGTGCGTGTATATATATATATATATATATATATATATATTTAAGTTTGTGATTGATATTTTTAATTAATAAAAAAAACAACACTATACAAGTAACAACTTTATTTTTTTTAAATAAATTTCAACAACAAAAAAAACAACGCAAGCAAGAGCATGAGGGATAATATGAGTGAGAGTGAAGTTGCTCAGTGCTGGCAATTGTATTTTAATGATTTTTTTTATGATAAAGCACAGGCTGCTGTAGACATACATAACACAGGATCCAGAGCTATGATTTACCACAAACACACTATAAACATGGAAATTCATGATAAACAGGAAGCAGAGTCTACGATTGTTATATAAAGCTATTCTCAGGTGACTAACTTGCTATGACATTAATCTCAGCAGCACACGAGTATTTATGTAATATAAACAGCAAATCTGAGAAAATAAAGCTAAACATGAGAACAAAAACAACAAAGCAGGTAAGGAAAAAGGTGCAATGGAGTCTGCTCATGGCCAGCTTATCCCTGCGATGTGGCCCCGTGTCCCTGGGATGTGGCCCCGTGTCCATTCTCTGCAAAAAAAACCCCAAAACATTAGTTAAGTCACCGGCTTTTTGCTAATCCACAATTTAAATGTCACATAGGGAAGTAAGCAAATACATGTAAGTACCATAGATTACAGTCTTGGGAGTCTAATCTACAGTCACTGCAAAATGACATTTTCTTAGAAGAATACTTTATCTCAATCGCCCAGATCCAGACTTTCCCTCCTGCTGCACTTGGAACATGGAGCTAGCGAGAAGAGTGGCCTCCCATCATCAGATGTCTGATCCACTGTATAGTCTCGTGCAAACATATAGCAGCCACTCCGTCATTTACACACACTACTGAATATGCTGGTGTACAAGGCATATCTGCACTGTATTGTTTAATACCTCCACACTG
>WWET01010734.1:3489-16483 GCA_011038615.1 Limnodynastes dumerilii
GCTGTTGTACCATGCTGCTGTACCCCTCTGGGGCTATCGCCGGGCACACAACCTATCAGACCAGCAGCCCAGACTATCCTCACAATCAGAGGCTCTAGTGAACACCTGGTGCTGATATAGACTCCGGGCCCCCGGTGAGAAACTCTTTGACCAACTGGGAGTTTTAGAGCAGAGAGTATTCGCTCCTGATTTTAGACTTATTCGTTATTTTTATACTGCCCCCTAAGCGTCTTTTGGTGAATGGTGTTAGGAGCAACTCCATTGTGATGGGAAGAGGCACCAGAGAGGGGTGCTCCCTTTCCCACTCTTATTTAATTTAGCCATAGATCTCCTGCTACAGCTTTTACAAAATTGGCTCCCTTTTTCAGGCATTCCCATTGGAAATAAGGAGGTCAAGATGACTGCCTTTGCAGATGATCTGCTTATTTATATATGAAACCCGGGCTACTCCTTGTCACCCATTTTATCTAAAATTAAAGAGTTTGGGAGTATCTCGGGCTTTCATATAAATCAACGTAAATCAGTGGGACTATACTTGAATCCAGGAAAGCATTGTCCAGCATGGGGCCATAATATACCGATTTTGTGGGAACTCCAACACTTCAAATATCTAGGTGTAACTCAAAAAATCTAACTAATCTATATAGCTTGAATGTTCGTACTGTAACTTGGGAGCTGGGTCAGGATATTCATAAATGGAACCATCTTATGCTGTCTTATTTTGGCCATGCAAATCTCCTTAAGATGGTGTCTTTCCCCAAAATATTATACATCCTCCAATCCCTTCCAATAATTATGACTAATAAAGACACTAAGTCCATTAATGCATTGTTTTCGAAATTTCTGTGGAGTGGGGGAGGCCAAGAATAAGCCTTAAGAAACTGTGTCAATCCGGGGAAAACAGTGTGATTAAGTTGTTAAATCCCTGAATCAAGCTGAGAGGTGATAAAATAACCTCTCAGGTTGGCCATATAGGTTGGAAAGTAGCAAAGACATTGTCCAGCGGTTACCAGAATGAGAAGGATAACATAAGGATTCATCATTGCTTTTACAGCTTCCTGTTTCAGATTTCTAATCAGATTCCCTGATTTCTAATCAGATTATCCCTGTCTATAACCTCGCAGCTGGACTCCGTTATTTATGCGACTGGCTGAATGATACTGAACACTATACTTGTACAATTCTGGAAAGGGGCTTTCTTGGTCCTCTTGATATAAGGTGCTTTCTCCATCAACATGATCAAGAGATTTTGGACTCCTTAAAATGTAACCGTTTACTTTGAAACACTAGACGTATCTGGCACATATTATGTCACAAATTTTCCAGGCATCGGTTCCTCACATTCTCTGAAGTCTGTGAGAAATTTGCAATGATTCGGGGATTCCCTATGGCATTTATGAAGGCTAATCACTATGATAAAGCAGTTATTTTGAAGTTCTCGGGGGCTGATTGGGATAACCACTTGGATCGTTGACTTCTTAAGGCTACGCCACAATCTAAAGCTATAAGTATTCACTATCGAACACTGCAAGAAGTGATTAATCACACCCAATGGCGCACTGGGATGTCCCAGTGATTATACTTGTTCCCCGATTTAACTATAGAGACACTCATACGCACTCTGACTCAGTCTAGAAGATTATTGCCAGCTAGCCGGTATCAAGAACTCTTTCTTAATATATATCACCGAACATATGTATCACCTAGGAGGCGTTTTGTTATGGGATTGGGAAATTATCATGGATGTTCAAAGTGCCACGATCCTGAACCTAGCTTTTATCACTGCCTGTGGGAGTATCCTTTTATTCACCATTTTTGGCTTAAAATTAAACACTACACTGAAGCGACCTTAATTAATTATTTTGCTTTCCACCCTGAATGGGCAATCCTAGGAATTCTCCCAGGTAATTAAAGAATACCTAACATCTTTAGGAAACTCCTGTTGGCTTTAAGGGATGCAGCTAAGAAAGCCATCCTCCAATGTTGGACCAGCAAAAATCCTGTCCCATTTTCTCTATTTGAAGAAAAACTTTTTTACAATATTTCACATGGACTGGATTGAAACTTTGATTGACAGAGATAGAAGGGTTGAAATTTTTTTCGACACATGGGAAACCTATATAGGCAATCTTTCTCAAAATATGCAATGTCACATTTATCATGCAATGAAGGATACCACTTGGTATCTGCTGCGTGTTCAGTCTAATGATTCCCCTATTATTATCCAGACAAATTAACAATTGTTCTGAATTTTAGACCTCTTGGCCTTGGACCGGATCCAGAATTAATAACGTTTAATCATTTAAATCATTCTTTTTCAGCAAGTGCGCATGAGCAGAACAGCGATTTATTATGCCACAATAACAACAGTACATTTCAATATAAACAACGACACGTTCAGTCCATCTACATAGCAGCAAGACGTAATCATTTGTTACTGAAGCGTTGCTTTATTGTCAGCGTTTTATGTTTTGGCAAAAAATCTACATATTTTTTACATGTCTGCAGAAGTTATATGAAAAACAAATACAATCTCTAATTTATTGGGTGGGAAGTGTATATTTCTAATATTTATGTGTAAATGACAAAAATGTAAATAATTCTTTGTGAGAATTGTTCGTGTTGACTCATAGACACTTTACATTTGTTGTCATATTTAAAGTAATGTCCAGGGCTACACCAATAGTTTTATTTGTTTTCTAAAACATTTTTCATTCCAACAATAGGTAACATACCTGCATTTTTTTTGTATACCAGTCATGTTGAACAAATATATGTTATAGCTAATGCTAATGTATCAGTAATTTACCTATATTTTTACACTATGTAGTGTATCACACAGCCAAAATATTTCATTTTATTATGGATCCCCCATTCTCCAAAACTAAATACATCTTGTTTTTTTTATTTTGCTTTCCTCTCTATAGGCAATAGCATTGCATTACATTTTACATTTACTTATGTAACTTTAATCTGAAATTGCATACTGTGAAGGTGTCATTTTCGCATATACTTATAAATTTTCAAGTAATCAAATGTTTATTAAACCCTAAGGTCAGATTACTATTAAAATAATTGTCTTGTACAGACATATATAACATACCTGTTATATATATCTTTAATCTATCCTTGGTGGTACAAAATTAGAAACATTAGTTTACATGCTAAACTTAAAACTTCTGAAACTTTTAAATAGTATTTTTTGATATGTATAAACGTTTAGCATAGGAAATACAAAACCTCAATATAACAGCAGTATGGTCCTCATGCTTACATTGGTACCAAATAGCACTTTCTTACACCTGACATACACCTTGTACATTACAGGGCCAGTATAGGTAATGTTATTGTTTCCATGAAGGGATATATGTGTTAATAGCTTTATGAACACTGATAGTGACATGCATTACTATGTGAATGATATTAACTCTTGGTGACGATAACATTACCTCTCACCTGTAATAATGTATTAAACACCTGAAATATTACTTTACCAGCAATTATCGCCCTTTACTGGGAGTAACAAACTTCATGCTGTAACGAAGGTGTGCATAGGTGTTATGTTTTACACTTCTCTTCATTCTACATACCTTTCCACAAAACTCTTTATACTTCTTCATATACTTCTTCATATTAAGTTACAACATGAAGAAAGCCAGACACATAAGCAGCTTTGTAAAACATTTTTATTGTGTCCTTAACATAAAATGTTAACTCATCAATGAAATAACAGTGGGGGAACTTCAAAACATCTTATAAATGTTAGTGAGCCAGGAGGATTCTCTCCGGGGCGCAGAGTCTGTACCAGCACCAGGTCTTCGCTAGAGCCTCTGATGGTGATAATAGTCTGGGCTGCTGGTCTGGTAGGTCGCGGCCCCCGGCTATAGCCCTCAAGGGGTACTGCAGCGAAGGTGCCTGCACTGGAACTGACTCGGAACCCAGACACAACTATGATTCTGCCGGAACTCTTGCACAACAAGAAAACAGTAGGCATACAAGATGTTAAGCAGGAACCCAGGCATACAGGAAACTGCTGGAACCCACGGACCAGATACAGAACTGAGCAGGGTAAGTATGCAAGGCAACAGCAGGAGGTGACTACAATGTTGTAAACAGCGCACTACAGACAGAGTCCGATGGACTGACTCACGCCAGACACTACACACTGGAGATGGACACAGTGGAGATAGAAACAGAAGAGCTACACAAGGTAAGATGGAGAACACCAAGAGACTAGCACTAGGACCCAGGGCTTTTATCAGCAAGCTGCAATGAAACCACACAGCACTGCTCAGTGAGAGGAGACAAACACAATGGCTACTACAGACTGTGGGATGGAAAGAGTAGCAAATATAAACCAAGCTGTGAGGATGACGAACACAGCAAATACACACTGCAGGGATGATACATACAGTGGAATACACACTGCAGAGATGATACACACAGTGGAATACTAACTGCAAAATGGAAAATACAGAGGCAAAACAGAGCTCAGCTGCCAGTGCGAGCAGCAAGCTACTCGCACCGCACACTTAGAACTACAGACAGGGCAGACAACAAGACAGAGGCAGGCAAGGGTAACAAAAGGTAAACAAAGGGTAAACTCCAAACAAATCCAAGGCAAATGCACAAGGAGAACACACAATCAAAAGCAGGCAGGAAGCAGGAATACACCAGATGCTATAGCCAAAAGGGGAGAGTTCCTGGGTAAACCTATTTAAAGGACCTCCCACCAATCAGCATCAACCCAAGGCCAGGGAGACTAATAGCAGACAGATGAGTGAAACCATACACTTAACTCAGAGGAAAAACTACACACCCTGCTAAGATCTTCTCCTGCTGCGTGTAACAATAAAGTTATGTTATTTCACTTAACAAGCTATTTCAAGCAAAGGTCTCACAACACCTACCATATCATGGAGGACTTTTTCCATAACTCTATGGTGCCGTTCCACCTCTTCATGGTGCTTTTGCTGATTGGCCTCAATTGTTTACCATATGTCTGTGACTTTATTAACATTTTGCTGGGAAGCATCAACTTGCTCCAACAATATTGGAACATGGACCGTGTCAGGAGTTTTCTCAGTTATTGTGTGCTGCTGGCAGACCTCTTCTTCCATTTCAGCTTGTGGTACTGCCTCTAAAATTATAACTTCAGAAGACCCAGCGATTTCAATGGTGGCATCATTTGTGTTGGATATGTCCTCTTCATTAATTTCTGAAGGGACTACAAAATAGACATGAACACTATTTCTCAAGCGTTCAAACATATGAAGTGTTATGTTTGTCACAAAAGGTACAAAGAAAAAAAAAAATGTTTTACCACAGTATGTAACGCATATTTTTAAGCAGTGGATGCATAACTTATCTGTTTGAAATGCTTAGTACACAATCATATCAAATACTACTATAATACTTATTAAATATTCAAAACCTGACCGTTCATTAAGGTCACATTTAAAAATAGCATTTACACAAAATGCAATGGTGTCCTAATTATTAAGTGCATCATATATTGAGTACTAATCAAGCCTTACCCCGCATCGCTTCCGAGATTGGGCGCCTTTCATACAGAAAGCACATCACTAGCAACTTCAGCTAGGCGCCACTGGCCCATCATTTCTACCGACCCCTCTCTTCCTGGCCTTAACAAAAACCAACTGATGCCCTGCTACAAACGTAGTAGCAATCTACGTGATCTTCTAGTGAAAACTGACATCACTAAATACAAACAAGATACACGTAGACATGGCTGTTTCAAATGCCCAAATTGTATCACTTGCAGATACATGGTTGCTGGTACTTCATTTTCACATCCACATACCAATAAAAAATTTCTCATTCGCCACTATCTTACATGCAGTTCCTCATTTGTCATTTATACCATCACATGTCCTTGTGGTCTTGTCTATGTAGGCAAGACCATCAGACAATTTAAAGAACGGATGGCGCTCCACAGGTCGGCCATCCGAGCGGCACTTGCGGGCAAAGACTCGGATCAGCCTGTGGCACGCCATTTCTCCCAATTTAAGCATAATCTCTCTACCCTACAATGTAAGATTATCGACCACATTCCAATAC
Organism: Limnodynastes dumerilii; assembly: GCA_011038615.1. Lineage (NCBI taxonomy): Eukaryota > Metazoa > Chordata > Amphibia > Anura > Limnodynastidae > Limnodynastes > Limnodynastes dumerilii. The sequence continues at coordinate 9,571 of WWET01010734.1, forward strand.
TGCACAGAGGAGGTGATAGAGCTAAGATTCTCCTCCAAACAGAAACTAAGTGGATTCTGAGATTGCAGACTGTATCTCCCATGGGTCTGAACGAAATGTTGACTTTTAATTGCTTTCTGTAAACTTATTTAATCAATTTTCTTACTTATATTACCTGTTGCAGGATTAAATTGCTTATTACTTCTGTCCTCTTATTAGGCTCTGCTGGTATTCAGCTCTTTTTTGGCTTTATACTCATGTTGTGGTTACATGTGTTTTACAGCTGTCACTTTGATGTACATCACAGACGGTTTCCATAGTTACGGAGGCGGCCACAGCTGGCGCTTCCGGTACACTCACCGGGAGGATCCTCCTTCTCTGGCTACCGAGCTCGTGGTGGGGTGTTTTGCATTTGGGATGGGGTAAGTTATATATATCACTGTTTTTACACTGTTTGGTTACTATGTCCTGACGAAAGTTTTTCATTAAACTGAAACGTTGACCTTCACATCGTTGTATTTACTGAGAGTGCCGCCACCATACCATTCATTTATCTACGAGCCGCTCTGACTCTTTGGATTGGCACCTCAAATATTACCTATTACTACTACTGTTTATTTACGGAGTGCCAACACTTGAGAACTTGTTACATTTGTATCCCAAAACTGTTTGGGGTTACCTGCTGGGCACCCGGCTAATTCTCTGTTCGAAACTTACTTCAGAACTACGTTCTAGTGGAGCTGTCTACACTTTATCCATCTCAGTTCCTGATATGACAGAGATGAACATCCAGCTTGCTCTCCTGCACCAGATCTTCCATTGGGAGACAAATTATCCTTCTCGGATTCAGAGGCTGATAACATTTTGTTTAAAACCAACCTGCTACAAAGTGGTGGTGAGGATTCCTTGGAGGAGCTATACAGATCGTGGATTAAATTGAAACGCAAAGAAATCGACTTTTTATACCACGGAATAACTCTGTCTGATTATTACAGAGAAAACAAAATTCCCAAAGGTTTCAGAGTTCGCAACCAACCAACGATTGGCAGACACAACTCTGATTTCTGCCGGAGATGGGTCGCAGTACTCAACAAATGTTCCTTCGATTTAATGCTATTAGTAATCGAAGAATCCAGACGTGAACTCAACGGCATTAAAAGTCGCATTGAAACCTTTGAAGTGAATAATACGGCCAAGTTTACCGCTGATACCAGCATAGACTGGATTCAAAAATTACAGCAACAAGTGGAAACTTACAAACAAAATCTTATTAAATATAAAAAGAAGAAATTGGAGGTTGTCAATAGAGACTACCAAGAGAGAACAGTTTACAAGTGGCTCACGGGGACCGACAATCCTAATATACGGACACGCCGTAGACAAACCCGTTTACCAATACCACAGACAGACACCTCCAATTCTGCCTCTTCTGCAAGTGAGAACGAGGGTGCAACACAACAACCTACCTCTGGTAAACCCCCTTTAGGGGTTCGTACCCGCGCCCAGCGCGGAAAAGACAGTTCACAAGACGTGGGGGGCAGTGGAAACGATTGCAGTCAACACAAGCCCCGAACCTAGTTTTCAATCTGTCTGACCGGTCATTGTCAGACGAAGAAATGAATATTCTTAACAAAGGACTTTCCTTTATACCAACCTATTACAAGAAACAACTCGACTGCTACATCGACCATTCAAGATTATATAGACAGTTAAAACTTAAGGAATTCTTCCAGCATCAACCTATAGTACCTAAAGAATTGACTCCTACATCTGGCTTTAAAACAAAATCAACTTTTGACCCCCAAACCTCAAACGCATCAATTAAATGTTTTATGCGTTTGCTATTACAAGACATGGATCGGTCACCTACTATGAAGATTAAATCGAATCTTTCTAAAGCAGAATTGGAATCACTGCGGAAGCTCAGCACGGATCAATCTATTGTGATTCGTCCTGCCGACAAAGGTGGGGCGATCGTTCTACAAAACCTTGATGCATATAGGAATGAAATCCTTTCACAACTAACGGTTCCCACTGTCTACAAAAAACTGACTCATGATCCTACGTTTAAGTTCAAAAGTGAATTGGATAGCATCTTGCAACAAGCGACACAAGCACATTTGATTCCCAAAGATTTGGCTAAATTTATGGACACACCTTTCCCTATCAAACCCATTCTGTATACGCTTCCAAAAATCCACAAAAACCCTGTGTTACCTCCTGGCAGACCAATCATTTCTGCCAGAGGTTCTCTTTACCAAAATGTAGCTAGGGTATTGGACTCCTTTCTGCAACCGCTGGTTAAATCTGGTTACTCTTACTTACAAGATACTACTATGTTTATTAACAAAATTCGGGACTTTGGCCAAATTCCACCAGGAGCCTTTCTTGCCACTATTGATGTTAATAGCCTGTATACCTCCATTCCCCATCAAGAAGGTCTGGCAGCTATCCGACAGGCTATCACATACAGCCCCTTGTACCAAGGGTTAGACATTGAATTGGTTATGGATTTGTTGAGACTGACTCTCACTCGGAACTACTTTTATTTCGATGGTCAACATTACTTGCAGCTTACGGGCTGTGCAATGGGCTCTAGCGTAGCCCCCTCATTCGCAAACATTTATATGTCTGCCTATGAGTATGAGTATCTTTACCCTGATAAACGCTTTCAGGACCATTGTTTATTCTTTTGTAGATATATTGATGACTTGTTTGTGATTTGGAAGGGTCCCCCAGACAGCCTACAGTCCCTAATCTATGACCTCAATCACCAAGGGCATCCAATTACATTCACATTTGAAATAAGTCCCACATCCATCCATTATCTTGATGTGCTCATCAACCTTCATGAAGGCATACTTACCACCTCGATTTTTACCAAACCCACAGATAGGAACAATATCCTTCATGCTACATCTTGTCACCCACTACCTCTCAAACAAGGCTTACCTTATTCACAACTGTTACGGGTACACCGTATTACCAGTGATCCCATCTTATGGGACACCAATATGAATGCCATGATTGAGAAATTCATACAACGCGGGTATTCTAGACAGTCTCTGTTAGCCATCAAAGAGAAAATTCATAAAATTCCTAGAGAAGACACTCTAACTACTAAACCCAAACCAATACCTCAATATAAGATCCCTTGGGTACAAACCTTTCATACAGAAAGCACATCACTAGCAACTTCAGCTAGGCGCCACTGGCCCATCATTTCTACAGACCCCTCTCTCCCTGGCCTTAATAAAAACCAACTGATGCCCTGCTACAAACGTAGTAGCAATCTACGTGATCTTCTAGTGAAAACTGATATCACTAAATACAAACAAGATACACGTAGACATGGCTGTTTCAAATGTCCTAACTGTATCACTTGCAGATACATGGTTGCTGGTACTTCATTCTTACATCCACATACCAATAAAAAATTTCTCATTCGCCACTATCTCACATGCAGTTCTTCATTTGTCATTTATACCATCACATGTCCTTGTGGTCTTGTCTATATAGGCAAGACCATCAGACAATTCAAAGAACGGATGGCGCTCCACAGGTCGGCCATCCGAGCGGCACTTGCGGGCAAAGACTCGGATCAACCTGTGGCACGCCATTTCTCCCAATTTAAGCATAATCTCTCTACCTTACAATGTAAGATTATCGACCACATTCCAATACTGCACAGAGGAGGTGATAGAGCTAAGATTCTCCTCCAAACAGAAACTAAGTGGATCCTGAGATTGCAGACTGTATCTCCCATGGGTCTGAACGAAATGATGACTTTTAATTGCTTTCTGTAAACTTATTTAACCAATTTTCTTACTTATATTACATGTTGCAGGATTGAATTGCTTATAATTTCTGTCCTCTTATCAGGCTCTGCTTGTATACAGCTCTTTTTTGGCTTTATACTCATGTTGTGGTTACATGTGTTTCACAGCTGTCACTTTGATGTACATCACAGACGGTTTCCATAGTTACGGAGGCGGCCACAGCTGGCGCTTCCGGTACACTCACCGGGAGGATCCTCCTTCTCTGGCTACCGAGCTCGTGGTGGGGTGTTTGCTTTTGGGATGGGGTAAGTTATATATATCACTGCTTTTACACTGTTTGGTTACAATGTCCTGACGAAAGTTTTTCATTAAACTGAAACGTTGACCCTCACATCGTTGTATTTACTGAGAGTGCCGCCACCATACCATTCATTTATCTACGAGCCGTTCTGACTCCTTGGATTGGCACCTCAAATATTACCTACTACTACTACTGTTGATTTACGGAGTGCCAACACTTGAGAACTTGTTACATTTGTATCCCAAAACTGTTTGGGGTTACCTGCTGGGCACCCGGCTAACTCTCTGTTCGAAACTTACTTCAGAACTACGTTCTAGTGGAGCTGTCTACACTTTATCCATCTCAGTTCCTGATATGACAGATGAACATCCTGCTTGCTCTCCTGCACCAGATCTTCCATTGGGAGACAAATTATCCTTCTCGGATTCAGAGGCTGACAACATTCTGTTTAAAACCAACCTGCTACAAAGTGGTGGTGAGGATTCTTTGGAGGAGCTATACAGATCGTGGATTAAATTGAAACGTAAAGAAATCGACTTTTTATACCACGGAATTACTCTGTCTGATTATTACAGAGAAAACAAAATTCCCAAAGGTTTTAGAGTTCGCAACCAACCAACGATTGGCAGACACAATTCTGATTTCTGCCGGAGATGGGTCGCAGTACTCAATAAATGCTCTTTCGATTTAATGTTATTAGTAATCGAAGAATCTAGACGTGAACTCAACGGCATTAAAAGTCGCATTGAAACCTTTGAAGTGGATAATACGGCCAAATTTACTGCTGATACCAGCATAGACTGGATTCAAAAATTACAGCAACAAGTGGAAACTTACAAACAAAATCTTATTAAATATAAAAAGAAGAAATTGGAGGTTGTCAATAGAGACTACCAAGAGCGAACAGTTTACAAGTGGCTCACGGGGACCGACAATCCTAATATACGGACACGTCGTAGACAAACCCGTTTACCAATACCACAGACAGACACCTCCAATTCTGCCACTTCTGCAAGTGAGAACGAAGGTGCAACACAACAACCTACCTCTGGTAAACCCCCTTTAGGGGTTCGTACCCGCGCCCAGCGCGGAAAAGACAGTTCACAAGACGTGGGGGGCAGTGGAAACGATTGCAGTCAACACAAGCCCCGAACCTAGTTTTCAATCTGTCTGACCGGTCATTGTCAGACGAAGAAATGAATATTCTTAACAAAGGACTTTCCTTTATACCAACCTACTATAAGAAACAACTCGACTGCTACATCGACCATTCAAGATTATATAGACAATTAAAACTTAAGGAATTCTTCCAGCATCAACCTATAGTACCTAAAGAATTGACTCCTACATCTGGCTTTAAAACAAAATCAACCTTTGACCCCCAAACCTCAAGCGCATCAATTAAATGTTTTATGCGTTTGTTATTACAAGACATGGATCGGTCACCTACTATAAAGGTTAAATCTAATCTTTCTAAAGCAGAATTGGAATCACTGCGGAAGCTCAGCACGGATCAATCTATTGTGATCCGTCCTGCCGACAAAGGTGGGGCGATCGTTCTACAAAACCTTGATGCATATAGGAATGAAATCCTTTCACAACTAACGGTTCCCACTGTCTACAAAAAACTGACTCATGATCCTACGTTCAAGTTCAAAAGTGAATTGGACAGCATCTTACAACAAGCGACACAAGCACATTTGATTCCCAAAGATTTGGCTAAATTTATGGACACACCTTTCCCTATTAAACCCATTTTGTATACGCTTCCAAAAATCCACAAAAACCCTGTGCTACCTCCTGGCAGACCAATCATTTCTGCCAGAGGTTCTCTTTACCAAAATGTAGCTAGGGTATTGGACTCCTTTCTGCAACCGCTGGTTAAATCTGGATACTCTTACTTACAAGACACTACTATGTTTATTAACAAAATTCGGGACTTTGGCCAATTTCCACCAGGAGCCTTTTTTGCCACTATTATAGAGTAGCCCTCTCTACTAGGGTCCCAAATACACTTAGGCTGCTTACTTATAGGGGTGAGAAGTCCCCTCTCAAAGAAAAAATACAAAAATAATAAGATAAGCGCTCAGAATGTATTAAAAATGAATTTATTACAGATTACAAAATATTAAAAAGAGATTATTATCTCTTAAATTCACAAATCAGGGCATCAAGTGATATAGATTTCCAAGAAAAGATTATTGATTTTCTCATACAGTACAGCTATGTATAAAACAAGAATATACAGCACTATCCAGTTTCAGAGACAGCTAGGATATGATAGCTAAAAGCCTCAGTATTGGCACTAGTAGAGAGCTGTGTTATTTCTTCAGTAGTTCAGTAGCTACAAATTAAGCAGACTGTTTGAAACAAAGTAGCGGGCGTCCCCGACAGTATTGCACTTTTAAAATTCCAAAGTATAGCCGCAGTGTGGACTTGAAGACTCAGTTTTTCAATTTGTACTACAGTACAGTGGTCTCCGTTAGCATAATGTAGTTAAACTTAGGCACACACAATAGTCCTTAGCAGATATGGTAATAAACGAATAGAGAGAGATATACTTTACTAGTCACTTGACTTGCATATACATGGTAGATAAGTGAGTGATGTTGTATAGTTCATTGGTATTACCCTTATTACCAGTAAGGGGGTAATGCAAGAACACTACTTCAGCAAGGAAACAACTGCCGTGAGCCACAGGAAACTTCAAAGACAACTAGGAGCCGCACACACCGCAGGTGAGGTTGCTCCAAATCCTCCAGACAGCAGTTAAATGGAGCTGTATGGCCGTATGCACGAGCTGTGAGTGCACATGCCGCGGGTGTAGTTGCTCCCAGCAGTCCTGACGGCGGTT
>WWET01010735.1:0-12506 GCA_011038615.1 Limnodynastes dumerilii
TCGTTCTCCTGGACAGGAACAAAAGTTTAATCCTCTTAACCAGGACTAAAGCTCTATCTCACATTTTCCACACCATTTTCGTGACATCTATAATCACAAGGAGTATGGATAGGATTTCAGGGCCGTATTCAGAGATACGTTTGTTCAAAAGTACTCAATTATACGCACGCAACCTAGCAAGTCAGCACCCATGAAGCTCACCTTTCCCAGCCGTGCAATCGTAGACATATGCCTCCATAGACTACCTCTAACTTTACGTGTATACTTACGTGCGTATATGTATACTGTACGTGCAGACATTTCTTAGCTGTAGAAATGTCTGCACTTAGTTGAACTAATTGGGAGTCAATTGAAACACCTGTGCAGGAGAAATATAGGGAGGCAACCACCAAATACCATCTATTGCTTTGAAAAAGTCCACCACAGTGGTCGAAACGCGTAAGTGAAATTTACACGGGAAAATTACTGAAACCACCACTACGATTGTACCAGTGCTTCTGTGGGTTAAGAGGGACCAGAGACTACCGGGTAACATAGGGTTGGCCACCCACAAGATTACCAAGTACTCCAACTACTGCCTGTCACCCCTCACTGTAATCCTGCTAGGCACTGGTATATCTATATTCACCCGTACTACGGGAATCAGCAGCGTACTGTGTTTTTTTCTGGTACAAGTGAACCAGCGGACTTGCTACTCCTTACTAGTCCGGAAGCGGTTACCGAATACCACCTACCCCCGTGTATACGGGCATTGGTAAGAACGCGGACACCAGACAGAGTACCTTTGCAAATCTCCAGCATAAGCAGACCAGTGGTATATCTCACTAGTCTAGAAGTGGCTACCGAGAATCATTTACCCCTTGAGTACCGGTATCGGCAACAGCAGACGGAGATACCATTCTTTTAATTTAGTATATCTTGGAAGCAGACCCCGATAACACTTTTTCCATCTGTGCTAGCTTGTCAGAGGTCTAGCGGACACCAAGAGAACAGTAACTTTTTAATCAATATAAATTTATCTGCTTAAAAATTGGGACACTAACATATACCTGGTCACATATGTGAAGGACTTTAACATACTAATAGGTATACTATTGGTGGATATGTAGTAGTTCAATGAGGGAGGTCTCAGTATAAATACAAGTACAGGAAGGCAGCTTATGTACTGGGCTGCATACTGGCTTATTGATGTAATGCTAGTATTGTTACTATGGACCAGAGTCTGACTTCCCATTCCCATGTTACCTGATAGAAACAGGCTTCTGAACATTTCCGGCATGAGCTGTAAGGTAACGCAGGGAGAGGGCCTTTCAGAAGTCATTGGTGCAAAGAGAGAGAATGCATGAAGATAGTGGCCCCAGGAATGCGGATTTCCACACATCTATTAATTGCAGACCTGAATGCAATGTGAATGTCATCCTATATTATAAGCACATTCCCATTGTCAGTGAATTGCTTGCATGAAGTATAACCACGTATCCTCAATGTTCATGGCTGCTATCTGCCCATATGCTTGTGTTCAGATCCAGAACAGCAGCGCCTGGATTGCATTTAAACAGGTGTAGGTCCTCGCTGAGATCGGCCCTTTTTCAAAAGGCTCATTCTCTCCCAGCCAGTGTGGAATTGCCTGGGAAATCCATTGCTTTTGCCTCTCTTCCCTGCATCCTGACTCTAACCCTCCCTTCCCCGCAGCCTAACCCCATCTGCCAGATTATAAGACACCCATCCCCGTAGCCTAACTCTAAGACTCCCCTCCCCTTAGCCTAACCCTAAGGCTCCCATCCCCGCAGCTTGACACTAAGACTCTGCTACCCACAGGCCGACTCTAACCCTTCCCTTCCATGACTCTAATCCTCACCATTCATGACCCTAACCCTTCCTTCCCTAGAGCCTAACTCTAATTTCCTAGAGAGGTTACTTACCTGTCCAGTGGGGTCTGCAGTGGTTGTGACAGCTCCAGCAGGTTGTGATGCAACGGGTCCGGCGGCATCCGAAAAATGAATGGGTAAGTATGCCAATCGGGTTAAGCCCTCCGTTTCCCGTGGCCAAACCCTAATCTTCCCCTTCAACCCTAACCTTCTGCTTCTATGAGCCCTAACACTAACTGACCGAGTCCCACAGCCTAACCCTAACCCTCCTTTCTTGAGCCCTAACCCTAAGCTACGTATTCAAACATTTGCGTCTGCATTGCGCTAATGTGTAGGAAGGCATCCTTACTGTAACCCGACTATTATAGTCCTTTCCTTCCCTCGCCCATAATGCTCCAGGCTGCTGCAGGCTGTGTGCTGCTTTTCTGTCTGACTAATTGCATTTCCATGCACTGCTCTCCTGAGCCTACACAGTGCTGTGATCTGGCGTACTCACTCTGCATTGGGCACAAAATGTGGAGCTATTTTGTGAAACAATTAACCCTGGGGGGAATCCAGCTGATTAGCCTAGAGCTGGTTGGCATTACAGCAGATACTTGCCCAAATTGCGGATTTCCCTACTATTACACCATACACAGTAGCCAAAGCACAGTTTGTCGATCTTGCACTATTTGCCATCTGTAGCGAGCAGTGAATAACATATCTGTTAATAGTGATGAGAGCTCTGACCGAAGCAGCAGCAGAGTTCCGATATCAGATTGTGGCGCGATTCTACATTCCGTGCGTGCAAGGGGAGACCGCTCCTCTTGCACGCACGCCGCTCCCCTTGCACGCACGGGACTTCTGAACCCAGAAACCTAGGTTAGCATTTGCACACCAGCACCTTGGTAAATAAGAATTGTACGTAAGGAACTACTGAACAATTTAAGTACCTCCCACCAGGAGTGCAAGCTTTGCGCATGGCGCTCATACTGCCCCCACTGTTGGATGTGCAACTGTATTAAAATGTGGACGGTTTTCACGTGCAGAGTCACGTCAGGATCAGCCCTCGCTACGAGCATCGTCAAAGACAACGGACCTGACTTAAGCTTCTTAGGTGTGGATATTTCAGAAATGACCTAGGGCATTTACACAATCTATGTACCAGTTAGGCACGTAGATGGCATCTGCGCGGTCTTTAAAGACGCACGGAGGAGTTTAGTTAGAAAGAGGCGGCCTCATGCTGCCTCGGGAATCAACATGGTTTAGCCCAGGTGTAACTTTAAGTTCTTATTTTCAATCTCTGAATCAGGGCCAAGGTTAGATATGGATAAAATAGATATGAACATATATAAAACACTAGTAAAAGTTGTTTGCCCGTGTTTAATTCTTAAAGTTATTAATACCATACCGGTCAGCTGCTTGACAATATGTATAGTGTATATGTATATATGTATGTATAGTTTATGTTAATAATGTAATTTACGGCCTTAAAAACATACATTTACATTTAAAATCCCAAGTTCATTCCCTTTTACAGCCAGCAAATCGGGACAGACCCTCCTAAATCTAGATGTGAGAGCCTCCAAATCCATCCAGAGGAAGGCTCAGAACAGGCTCCCTGGGTCAAAGTTTGGCCCAGCGTACACCAATGAGAGGTCTGACCGAGCTCCCAACCCCCCTAGTATGTCTTATGGCAGTGGTGGCCAAGCTCGGACCTCGTGAGCTACCAACAGTCCATGTCTTCCAGGTCTCCTTGTTGGAGTGTTCATTACTGACTGATAAATTCAAAAAGATCTACAGTTGGTAGTGATTATCTCACCTCTGACTATCTGAGGAAACATGGAAAACATGAACCGTTGGTAGCTCACGAGGCCTGAGCTTGGCCACCCCTGTCTTATGGGATCCAGTTACCACTGTTTGAAGTTTTTTTCCTGAATCCGTCATTCAAATTTAGCTCCACCCCCTTTCCAGCCAAACTCCACCCACAACTGACCTTATTTGATCAAACCACATCCTGTTTTCCATAAGCTCCTTTTACAGTTTGAGGGCCCTGGGGTGAATTGTTTTGAGTTGACGCCAGTATTTTAACTTAGATAATGAAGGGTATGTGTACCAAGCTTTTTCCAGATCCATGCAGGAGCCTATGAAGGACACACATACATACACACATACATACATACATACATACATACAAGATCTCCTGTAGGGAAGAAATAGAAAATCGACAATCCTGGCCCATATGTGAATGGAATAGATCATAAACTGAAAATTGTAAATAACCTAAAACATACATATTCCCATTCGTATTTCATAGGAATAAGTATGTTTTAGGATATTTGGAATTTTAACAGCATTTATGAAAGCCTTAAAGAGTATGGGTCCTCGTAGCTAATAGGGCCGTTCGCTCCCAGCCAGTCCCGAACTGGCTAGAAAATTGATTGCTTATGCCTCGATGAGGCATAGCAATCGAACCCTGGAGCACCGAACACGGTGTTCCGAAAGCAAAGTAAGTTTCTTCCAACCCACTCCCTAACCCTAAGTCCCCCCCTCCCACAGCCTAACCCTAAACCTCCTCCCCCACAGCCTAACCCTAAGTCTCCCTCCCCGCAGGCTAACCCTAAGTTTTTACTAACCTGTCCGGTCAGGTGCTGCAGTGGTTCTTGCAGTGAATGGATGAGTTTTCTGGAAAATATATTCGGACTACTTACCCATTCATTACGATAAAATAACACTCTATTCAGCTGAGAAATGTCAAAGCATGCAGATAAAGCACAAGTGTTCTACAGAGCATAATCACCTACAGTATATAGGATTTTCATCAAGGGAGTCTTCTATAGTAAATGCAGCATTCACGCCATTAACAGGTCCTTATTAGAAGCCCTAGGGACATGCTGCTGCTGATGGCTCTGTCTTTTCTAGCACAGCTCTCGATTCACAGCTACCTTTCACTGTTCCTATTGGTATCACAGCACATTTCCTTTCATTAATTCTCTGTCTGTTAATTGCTTTAGGGATAATTATGAAAAATGCCATAATGTGTTTTGCACACAAAGGCAGAAGCTTACATTGAACTTTATCTGTCTGAGCGGCAGCGCCTCGGGAGGGAGACACACAATGAATAATGGAGTGGAGATTTGAGTATACTAATTAATCAGGACGCTGGACCCAAGCAGACAAGCCACAAAGCAGACAGGGCAGGCAGCAGCCTAGTTACAGTGTGAGGGGTCACTGGTGATACACGTAACATGCCAGCATGCAAGAGATACTTCTATATAGGACTGAAGACTAAATACATAATAACGTTCCTGTAATGATTAGACGTGGAAACCAGTAAATAAGACCGTGGACCTGATCCAGACTTAAAGGCTTAATACATTGCTGAGGGACATGGCGGCAAGGGAAAAGTGCTTCCGCTAAGTGGGAGGAGAGTAGTATGTAGATAGCACAGTGAGAGTTTACTAAGCGGTAGATGGTAGCGTGTCAGGCACATTTACCGTGTCTCCAGATGTCTGCTCGACACCGCTGGCTCTAAGACAGTGGCACCCGCTCGATGATCATTCACTCAACTGTGACGCCACATCTACACGGACCCGACACGATGTGGATTGGTTAGGCTGTAGTTAGGGTTAAGGTTAGGCTGCGGTTAGGATTAGGTTGCAGTTAGGGCTAGGCTGCAGTTAGTAAAGGGTTACTTATTTGAGGTTCGCAGGGGAGGGAGGGAGCGAATCATACCCCTTTCACATCACACTTTAAAATCAGGGTTTTTGCTGTTAGATGCGGGTTGAGGCTCCAACGACTCAGGTTGAGGTGTGATATGAAAGGTCCCGGGGTCCTCTTCCTGGGTCTAATAACAGGAAAATTGGACCTTTGGAAAAAAGAAGGTTTTTTTCCTGTGTCCAATTTGCAAACAAATCTGCTTGGAGGGATTTGTTTACTATTGCTATGGTAATAGTGTACAAATGTCTCCCCGGGAGCCTTGCGCCGTGCATCACACTGTCAGGGCAGAAAGGGATCATTCCAAAGTCTGGGACCCTGAGATGATCCGTTTGACATGGCAATATTTATTAACAGGTTTTTATAGAGCGCCCTCTGATTACATAGCGCTTTACAATCTAACAATCATTATAACAAGACTAGAGGTCAGATTTGAAAAGCTGCGGGTTTGGACAAGTGGAGATGCTGCCCATAGCAACCAATCAGATTCTAGCTGACATTCTCTAGTATGTAATAGTGGAAAGTGAGAGCTAGAATCTATGGGCAACATTTCCACTTTTCCAAACCTGCAGCTTAGTGAATATGGCCCTAGGTGGTAACAGACAGACTGGGTGGGTAAGAGGCCCTGCCACAAGCTTTATAGGATATTAGGGATTGATACATAAGGGCAAGTGCTATAAATCACACTATGGACCAGCCGGCTTACATGGTAAAAGTGCTGAGCGCTCTCTATGATCAGTCACACAGAAGTGTTAGTAGCAGAACTGAGGGAAATTTTAGTGTAGAGTAAAAGTGAACCTGTTTGTGTTAATCATGAAAGGAAAGACATATAATATAGTAGTTGTAAATAGTGTAGACACATGTTAAGTAGGTTGAGCAATATGATAAGCTTGTCTGAAAAGGTGAGTTTCAAGGGAGCTCTTGAAAGTTTGGAGAGTAAAGGATAGTCTTAGTGGGTGAGGAAGGTTAGTCCAGAGAATGGGTGCAGCCCAGGAGAAGTCCTGTAACCGGGAATCTGAGCTTTTGTTTAGTGATCGATTAATTTGGGATATTGCCAGGGTGAAGATGTGAAAGGGGTATTAGATGGGAGGGATAGAAGGATATTAGGTAGCTGGTATAAGGGGAAACCATTAATCATGTCTTTGTGTCATTAATTCTACTTGAAAATGTATGTTGTTTTTTCTGATGATGACATCATGTCTGTGACATCATCATCCTCACTGATGGCTTATGTGTCCATGAGTTACTGTACTGTACGTGCTGTTGCTCCTATATATGACCTGACATCACAGGAGTGGAAATTAAGACAGGAAGAGAGATCATGGTATAAGCAACATGGGGGTAGTGATAGAATGCCGCTCAACCAGTCCCTCTGCTTCCAGTCGCCATGCACACTTGGAATAGACACATCTCATACATATTTATTTCAATAAAAAATTGTAACAATTATTTTAAATAAACTATAATATTTAAAAAAATAACAATCATTTAATTCATGGCTGCACTTTTAATGCATTTGCATCATTACTGATGTGTTGCACAAAGCATAGTAGCAGGCACCCAACAATTTCCCCGGTACATGACAGTGAAGAACCCTGTGCTTGCTTTGGATCTCAGGTGAGAGGGAATGAAGTATCAGGTGACGTGCCCACATTTTGATTGGCTACTCTCTGTCAGTATGCAACCTGCCATACTTGCAGGGATGCCCGCAAGTTTTCTCATTCAGATGTACGGCCCACAGGCTACATTCGGCTCTGCAATCGGGTCTGGGCCTGGCCCACAGTTAATAACAGACAATGACCATTCGTCATTGATTGTTCCACTGCTATGCATTGAAGTAGACACCCTGTAGCTATTACAGAGAGCTGCTTGTATTCATTTCAGTGCTTTTGTGTTTAACTACACAATGCAGTAAAAGGTCAGCCCATCGTTTAAGCCTCGGTGAATAGAATTTGCCCTGCTGTGCTACATTGTGTCTTATTACCCTACGATAACATGGCATTTATGTTATTCCAAAAAGACTTGTATTAAATATTTGTAATGCTTGTAAGGTTTAACCTTCTGCCCAGAATACAGATACAGCCGTGGATAGTGTCTGAGCAGTCTACAGCTCTGCACTAGCAGGTGTGATATAAAACACAAGCTTGTGTACTCTCCATTTATCACACAACGTGAGCGCACCCATTTGGGAGGGAGCCACATTACTTTGACTTATCATATGTGTCACTATGAGCAATGTGTGACATTTGGAAGAGACCTCTCTCCCAACGGCGGCGGAGAGATCTTACATAAAACAAAGCCTTTTAAGCCATCTGTTATCTGTTGTGTTTGGGCTGCGACTGCAAGAGCTACAGATAGGGTAGCGCTGGTTTCACTAGAAGATTATATCATGTTCAATGCACATACTTAAAAATCAGAGGGGAAAAATAGTGTGTGGCTAAAGAAATAAAAACAACAACAACAACGGCTTATTCACAGAGTAAAAAATATGATATATATTGGGGTAGATCCTGAGCTACGTTCCCTTTCCGTTTCAACGCGTAGTGTATTTCCGCTATCGTCATTACTCGGCACTCCCCTCGCTCGTACATACTTTTACCGTTTTACGTTTTCCAAGTCCTGCCTTAACTTTTCAAAGCGTAACTCCTGTCAGGCACGTACTTACGCGCCTAAGCACGCCCACACTGTACGATTTAAATGCCTCACCCCGCCTCCGAAGCGTAATTACGGGTGACATATGCCTGGCACGCCCCTTCCATAGCTATGCTCCTGAAACTAGGATGGTACGTACGTTCGGAGTTACGCGCCGTAACATCTGCCGCGCGCATGTGCAGTACATACAAAATAGCGTGTTTATGTCTCCAGCTAGCGTAAATACGCAAACGCACATAGCTCTGGATCTGGGCCATTGTACGCAGTGTTTGATTCTTGCTATTGGCCGGATTCAGACTGCAAATCCTGTGACGTATGTACGCATGTGCAGTACCTTTAATGCCACATCGGAACGCAGGGGCCCAATGCTGTGTTCCGTGCAGGACTCAGCCTCCACACGGGGGGGAGATAAGAATGGTGGGTGGGCATAGGCCTTTATATTGTACAGTGAGGCAATATGATGGCAACATGGGGCGTAAAGACGCAATTCATGCAAATCATGTTATTTAGCTCCACCCCCTGTCACTACTGTAATCTCTAGTGTTCCAGGGGTTGGCATGGCTTGATGACATCATCAAGTCCCGCCCATCCCTAGTAAATCTAAGGATTACTTTAATGAGAGCCAGGGGGTCGGGACTTGCGGAAGCTTTGCCGGCTCTCCCGGGATACCTGCCCCAATTCTGGGAGTCTCCCAGATATTCCGGGAGAATCGGCAAACCTGCAGTAAGGGCTAAGCACAGGGATGCGTATGGAATACTTAATGTAGGGTCTTGGCCATGGAAATGCATTCCCCACACAGGACTGCAGGAGCAGTGCCCTGAACTCCTGGGCGCGTTATTTTGGATGCCAAAATCCATACGTTAACCTCTGCAATGAAGCCTAACATAAGGATTTAGCACTTAATTCTGTGTCAAGCCATGCTTATTGTAATGATGGCAAGCGGGTGTACTTTAATTATGTAATTAATGTCCATTAGTGGTGGTGACCCCTCTCTGTGTACTGGTACAGACCTTCACATTGCAGCCATTTTTAGTTTAATGGAGTTAAAAAATTCAGGTAGTCCTCGGCTATTAGAAATCCATTCAAGTGCAAGGAAAATGGTTAGAATCCTATCTTAGGATCCTGTTTCTATAGTATTAGTGGTCCTTCTTAGACAAGATTTACATAGTGTATTGTATCCCAGAGTTACTGGCTGTTGGAGAGTGTCACTGCCATCACTAGGTTCCCTTGTTAGCATATGGAACTTCCTTTTTTGGAAATCGGTATTAAGTGTTAAATGCTGGAGGTATGGCATGTAACGTTCTTACTTTGCTCCCTGCTCCCTCCGCCGCCATCTTCATTCTGGGCTCCGGCGCATCTCCGTCTCAGCATGCAAATTGGCCATGTTCTGCTGCTGCACGCATTTGTCACCTGATCCCTGGTGCCAATCAGGTGTTCAGCTTTGGGCTGCTGACCAATCAATGGCCAGCAGCCTCTTTTTAAGGGCAGGCAGTGCTTACAGATTTGCTGGTTATAGTGTCTGCTTACAGCCCTTAAAACACTATTCAGTGTTAGTGTTAGTTTCATAGAATATACAAGGCTACTTTGCACATGACATCAGTGAGGTTTCTCAGTGTAAGATCATAAAACAGCAGGAGGTTATTCATCCTCCTGTTCCTTGGAACCAATCCCAGATGATCCATGTGGCTTACACATGTTCCTATAACCCACTTCTGCACCAATATGCATGCCCACAAAGACCGTCACTACTGCAGGAAGAGAAAAGTTAATCATTGATTGTCACAAAACGGAGGACTTACAGTGCCAAGAGCCGCCTGTCTGTGGCTCTCTCCAGGCGTGCCCACACTCTGCCTTCCCTGTGTATTGCTGGCACCAAAAGCTGCTGTCCTCCAGTGCATGGGCACTGCCATCTTGGATCTGTGCACATGATGTACAGTAGCCAACCAGGAACAAGCTAGGAGACGCACATGATCTGCAGCAGCAAGCCAGGAGAAGCACATGATCTGTCTGTCCAATCCTGGTAAGGGACGCGCTATTTAAACCCAGACCACTGAGTCCTCAGTGCCAGAACAACATTCAGGGTGCCTGGTTCCTGTCTTGCTTCTTGTGAAAACTCTGATTTCAGGCTTCAGATTGCATCCTGCTGCTCAGCTGCAGCAATCAGCCAGATTACCCTTGCCAGCAGAGAACAGATTGCAGTATATTGCTCCAGCTTCAAGATCTCTGCTGTCTGCAGACTGTCTATCCTGTTCAACAGCCTGCAGAGTATTTGCTCCAGCTTCAAGACCTCTGCTGTTGCAAAGTGTCTATCCTGTCAACAGCCTGCAGAGTATTGCTCCTGCCTCAAGACCACTGCTGTTGTAGACTGTCCAGGTTCAGTCAAGTCTTGCTCCAGTTCCACTCCTGGCTGGTCCAGGTTCAGTCAAGTGTTGTTCCAATCCTGGTCCAGTACACGTCAAGTCTTGCTCCAGTTCCAGTCCATGTCAAGTCTGCACCAGTTCCAGTCCTGGTCCAATCCACATCAAGTCTGCACCAGTTTATATCTATTCCTGGTCAAGCCTGAATCCCTTTGCCCACTGACTCATGAGCAAATCCTATATTAAGGCTCCAAGCTTCCACTACCTCGCCAAATCACCACTATCACGTCCCTGGGAACCCATAGCGGATACCCGCCCAAGTCAGTCTGTGATATTGATATGAACATCTAGATAGCATTCACATTGAAAATTTCTCCAAACATCGGATCATCGCTGATGACAAAAATTAGCCTGTTCCAAAAATTCTATCTCACAATGCGATGTTGTTTCAGATGACATATAGCCTATATTTTAATCTCACCAGCTTTCACAGGTTGGTATATTTCCAAAAAGGCCTCAAGTCTCAACAATCCATACAGAGAGACCCATGCTGTAGGGGTTTTATAGTGACAGACTTCTTGGAATTTTGTAGGGCTTCTTCCCTCCAAATCTAGCAGTTCTAACATAATACATATATATATTATTATTACTATTTGGCAATCTAGACCAAAACCCGACTTCCGCATGCTGCTTGTGATAGTGGTTTTTTTTGGAACTGCCCTTTTAAACCCAGAGCACTGAGTCCTCAGTGCCAGAACAACATTCAGGGTGCCTGGTTCCTGTCTTGCTTCTTGTGAAAACTCTGATTTCAGGCTTCAGATTGCAACCTGCTGCTCAGCTGCAGCAATCAGCCTGATTACGCTTGCCAGCAGAGAACAGATTGCAGTATATTGCTCCAGCTCTCTGCTGTCTGCAGACTGTCTATCCTGTTCAACAGCCTGCAGAGTATTTGCTCCAGCTTCAAGACCTCTGCTCTTGCAGAGTGTATATCCCGTCAACAGCCTGCAGAGTATTGCTCCTCCTCAAGACCACTGCTGTTGTAGACTGTCCAGGTTCAGTCAAGTCTTGTTCCAGTTCCACTCCTGGCCGGTCCAGGTTCAGTCAAGTGTTGTTCCAATCCTGGTTCAGTACACGTCAAGTCTTGCTCCAGTTCCAGTCCTGGTCCAGTCCATGTCAAGTCTGCACAAGTTCCAGTCCTGGTCCAATCTACATCAAGTCTGCACCAGTTTATATCTATTCCTGGTCAAGCCTGAATCCCTTTGCCCACTGACTCATGAGCAAATCCTATATGAAGGCTCCAAGCTTCCAATACCTTGCCAAATCACCACTATCACGTTCCTGGGAACCCATAGCGGATATCCGCCCAAGTCAGTCTGTGATATTGATATGAACATCTAGATAGCATTCACATTGAAAATTTCTCCAAACATCGGATCATCGCTGATGACAAAAATTAGCCTGTTCCAAAAATTCTATCTCACAATGCGATGTTGTTTCAGATGACATATAGCCTATATTTTAATCTCACCAGCTTCCACAGGTTGGTATATTTCCAAAGAGGCCTCAAGTCTCAACAATCCATACAGAGAGACCCATGCTGTAGGAGTTTTATAGTGACAGACTTCTTGGAATTTTGTTGGGCTTCTGCCCTCCAAATCTAGCAGTTCTAACATAATACATATATACATTATTATTACTATTTGGCAATCTAGACCAAAACCCAACTTCCGCATGCTGCTTGTGATAGTCAGTGGGATTTTTTGGAACTGCCCTCACCAGATGTTACTTGGGACATAGGAGTTCACTTCCACTTCACATTTCAGACCTCTGTGCGTGCTATTATTATTATTACTATTATTATTGTTACTAGTCTAAAACCTGTCATAAAGATGGGAAAAATATTGGTTATTCAGTTATTCCATCATGTCTCTAG
>WWET01010740.1:0-16664 GCA_011038615.1 Limnodynastes dumerilii
TATCATCCCCCATCAGGGGTACACATGCATAAAACACACACACATATTTATATAAATGTATATTACACATCTTGAATATTACACAAAAAAAATTGCATAACACACACACACACACACACATACACACACACACACACACATATACACACACACTTACTTTTACACTTACTTATACTTACACATATAAACACACTCACTTTAACATTTCACACACACACACCTACTTTTACTTTTCAACAGAGCTGTGCCGAGCTGAAAGGACAGGAAGTCTGGGTGGATCATAGCAGCAGAAGCCAAGCCAAAGCAGCTCCACATTGATGTAGCTTTCTCCTAGTGCCAGAAAATCAGCCAATGAGGGAGTAGCTGATGTCATTAAGCTACTCCCTCATTGGCTGATTTCCTGGCACTAGGGGAAAGCTTCATCAATGCGGAGCTGCTTTAGCTGAAGCGGAAAATCTAGACTTGATCTAGAGTGACAGCCTCCGTTATAAAGCAGCTCTGTGTACTGGCCAAGCCCCCCAGCACTGAACTGCCAGATGGCCAGTCCAGCTCTGGATATCGGCTGCACTAGACCACCAGAGACCGGCCCAAAACTGAGAAAAAGCTGTGCGGCCCAGGGGGTACAAGTCCCCCTGCCCCCCCCCTGGCCCAGTCCGCCACTGCTTAGGGTTAGTCTGTGGGGGGGAGACTTAGGGTTAAGGAGTGGGGTTGCTTACCTTTGGGAGCACCATGTTTCGGGGATCAATTGCTATGCCTCATCCAGTTCAGAACTGGCTGGCGAATGGCCTTATCAAAATAGGACCATTCACAACGGGAACCCACACTCAGCTTCTTCATTCCCCTTGTGGGTGTCAGGCTTATATTTCCCTGAATCATTTTCTATGAATCAGGGATGTGGCTAGAGTATATCTCACAGGATGGTAGTAGCAAATCTGTACAGCTGGGAATGGATTGCAGTTTAGTTCTCTTCTGTTGGGCAGAAGCATACACACTCTTTTGAAAGCAGGTGGATGGTTTATTGCTTCTTTGGAGCCCTCAGAAGGACTGATAAACATTAAGATTAGATGTACCAGTGGAAAATTGATATGCCATATTATAAAATAGAGAGCACTGAGGCATTGAAGCACCAATGTCCCTTTTGTACAGTCAAATTTCACACCACAGCAGGGTTTTATTGATTCATCTATTCTTTGAAACCAATTAAAACTGATTAAGTTTTCAGTTAACTAATTAACATTAACGTTTAAGCTAAATTTTAACCAAGAATATTCAATTTAGCCCTTTTCCTATATAATGAAATCAAAGACCATATGCTTTGCAATTTAATAATTTGCACATCACAAGACAAAGTAGGATGGAGAAATGGAAGCTTCATTTTGCTACAACAGGCTACTCACATTTTTCGCAACCTGCTGGTGTTTGCAGCAAAGTCTGTCCCCCACCATCAGTGGCACCATCGAACACCAGTCCCACTGTTAATTTCTGCGTCCTGGTGATCAGCCAACACCATCACTGACAGGGTCCTGGTTGTGATACTTGGCTAAGTCATTACATACAATTCAGCATACACATGGAAGGGTTTTCGTATGGAATACTCAAGATAGGTTCCTAGGCACAGATCTACAATCCGCTCATAGGAGGGCAGGGGGAATGCCCTGTTCTCTGCTTGTGAGATGTTGGGTACCAAAATTAGTTGTACGCAACCATACAACAAGTATGACTGAACAAATTTAACCCTCAGTATGGAGCCTAAAAGTTCTGCTTTTCTTTTAGATAGGTTCAAATGTCACCATGCTCTGCATGCTTGTACATCATCACTAAGCATGACATTTTCTGTAGGCTTTGGCACAGGCAAGGCCTTATGCCAGATGGTAAATTAGGGCATGTCACAGTGTGCTTTGACTAAAATGAAAGATAAAAGTAACAATCTGTACAGTAATCTTTCTGTACCTTCCAGATCATTGGATCAGGAAATTTATGCACAGAGAACCCCTTGACCAACCTGTTAGGAGTCTAGTACAAGTGATATTACAAAATTATGGACCAAACTTCATGATACATTAAAAAAAAACCTCCCTAAACGCTCTATAAAAATGTTATATGTTGTAATATATATTCCTATGGAGGATGAAACTTTAAAACTATGGATTATAGAAAGATACTGGAACTATTTTTGAAATCAGCATATTTATACTATCACCTGAGGTGTCCTGTGACAAAATCTTTGTTTACTAGTGTAATCAGACATTAATCTTAGATGGATTCACCATTAGATTTAATTTTAAATAGATGACTCTAGAAAATGCCGTATATACCAACTACCATATACATTTCCCTAATTTTGACATATTAAAAAAATTAAGGCTATGTGCTCAGTTCTCCTTCTGTGTGTGTCCATGTCTATGTCAATGTTAGAAAAAATAAAAATAAACAGATTGTAAAACAAAGTGTTCTTTTGCTGTCAGCAAGAGCTTTCAAAATAAAACACTTCCCTCCTGACTTTCAATTGGTTGACAGTCGACACATAATGAATAGTAGCTCCTGGGGAACGGCAGAAAGCTGTGTGGGAAAACTTTAATTAAAAGCTTGTCAGTACAATTTTACCTGGGTGACATCACCTGACTGTAATCCTGCTGTTTTGCTTTGTTGTCTGTAGGATCGCAGATAGAGCACTTGTTTTGCCGTCAGCTAACAATTCAGATAGTTCTTGAAAACATTAGGGGCGCATGGAGTTTTGCTGCCAGAAAATGCAATCAGTTTTTATTGTTTAAATATTCTAATAAGCAGCTGTTAGATACATATGGCAGCTCTTTGGAGGTAATAGAGGATCAGAGATATAGAAGAAATATGAGGCAGGAATGTAGAATGCATCAGTTGGGCAAAAGCTCATGTACAGTACAAACAAACAAAAAAATGATTAGCAGGACTTTTATATGTAGAATAATGTGTATTATTCATTAAGTATATTAAGAACTTGATAATTCCACTTCATATATACAATGGACTTACAATTTAGCAATTGATGTACTTTAAGAACATAAATTGCCATCATAGCATTCCACATGGGAACATTGTGAAGTCACATTTCTGTTTTGCACATATGAAGTGTCTTAGACCTGTATGGGTAGATGGAATCACCCCAGAACATTTTGCTTTTAGTTCTGTGGATAAGGCTGAAATAAGCATCAGATAACTTCAGTCTTCAATATTCTTTAGCACTGATCGTTTTTTTTTTTTTTTTCAGGTTTTCCTATGGACCAAAGCTAGAGTTCCAATCTTTTATCTTTCATTAACAATTTAATAAAAACGTACCCCGTGCTATCTTCTCCAACAAGAATAGCTAAGAAATTTGCTCTAGACTTTTTAAAATAATTGTGAAAGCCTCTCAACTTTACAACTTTGCAGCTATACTTGTTATTCATTGTAACCAGTTTAATGACTCTGCAAAGCAGTTCTATGAACCTTAGGTGATTAGAATTGTGAGTATTAAACCACATATGACCCTTTGTTTAGGATAATGGGGCAGTTATATTATGTGTGGTCTTTAACATTAAATTACAATATATTGTTTCAATGATCAAATCTTGATTTCATAAATATAGTGGTTACAAAACTAAAATATGTTCATATGGGAACAGGAAATTACAACCTGAAAGATGTCAGACATATAAAATGTTTTAATTTTGAGATTCCCTGAATTATGATTATTTATTCTCTCTCATTATTGTATTTAACTAAACTACTTCATATTGTCTTATTACAGCCCCCACAGGACAGTCAGGGTAGAATTCATATAGTATCTTATTGGATAAATCTGGTTCCAGTAACTCCTTTCAGCCTCAGGCAGGTTTTATTTTCTTGCCCAAGATATTAAGCTAATGCAGCGAAGAGTGGGCATGCGATAGTGACACAACAGAATACCAATATGATTTATTAAGGTTAAAAAGGTTATTGGGAATAGGAGCAGCTATAGAACAGATTTCACAAACTCTGTATGAAATTATTATCTCATGAATCTCATGTTTTGAGGCCAGAACAGAAACTATGGTGTGGCAAGAAGTCAAAACAGGAAGTCGTCATCAGAAATAAAATAAAATAGTACATCAATAGTACAACCACACTCATTTCCTTAATAAGATAATAAACAAACCAATGTTGTGGGCAAGCTTGAAATTACATAAGATTTTCCACTTTAGAACCAAGGAAGCAAACAAGGCTTTGCATAAGCATTTGCATCGGTGTAAGGGATATGTGGCATAGTCCCACATACCAAACCACTATGATAGTTTGTGCTGCTTGCTCATAGTTGTTGCAGAAACAGATGTACTGACAGGCTTGAGGCAGTAGATTTTATTTTTATAGTGTGTTAATTACTGTGATTGTAATGTGTACCCATTTCCGAGGTATATATCTGAAGATATTGTCATTGAAAATAAGTGGATATTTTTAATAGCAAGGCAAATATTGATATTATACCATCAGGTGTTAATATGTCACTATTAAAATGTACTCAATTCAAACTTTAGAAGTTAAGTTGATAAATAACACAAACTGCTATTTTGCTCAACATGATTTGGAAATGATAAATGACTTTCATCCATAGTCAGCTATAGCTGCAGGGTTTTAATCATAGCTACAAGATTGTATTTTGTACATAATTAAGAAACTTAAATGTCTTGCTTTTAATGCACTCTGCATATTTTATTTCTCATTGCATGAAAGTTGTCTTGTAGAGTAATAGTAACCTGTGCTACAAAATGTCTACATTATAACAAAAAAAAAATGAAAAAATATAAATCCAAAATAGATCAATTGAGTTAAAGAAGGAAATGACATGCATTTAGCCATCACTAGGTAAGAAAAATATTAGTAAAGCTAAACATAATATATCATAATATAAATAATATGTCATTAGAAACAGCAACACTAAATAAAATAAAATGTTTTAAGTGAGGCTAAATTAAGTAAATGGTGCTGTGGATCAGCACAAAGGCAGGGAACATTGATAGTTAGAGTTAAGACAAATCAGGCAAATGTTGTAAACTGTGGTATGTAGGGCCCGCAAATATCACTTTTATAATGCATAAATAAATGGCAATAAATTTATATAAGGTTAACACAGAAAACACGAAAGGCTAGATTTACTAAGCTGTGAGAAAGAGTAAGTGGAGAGATCAGATTCTAGCTTTCACTTTACTATTATATACTAGAAAATGTCAGCTAGAATCTGATTGGTTGCTATGGGCAACATCTCCACTTTTCCCTTTTCCGCAGCTTAGTAAATCTTGTCCAATGTTTTAAAGGGCTGATGATTATTTCCTATATCTTATAAACATCTTCTTGTCATGTTCAACACCATAAGGTTCCATGTAGTTCCATACTAATAGTAAAAAGCGAACAGTAAAGCAGTCTTTTTGACCAATGGCGGGTTAAATATCAAAAGTATTTGATTCAAATTTGTAAATGACTACAAAGAAAAATATCACAATGAACTGTTAGCATGAGTTTATAAAAGACATGTCATGCCAAAGCAGATGAATACTTTCTTTTAATAAGGTTGGATCTGGGAGATGCTCAAAGCAGATTTTATGGTGGTAAACATAAGAAAAAATGCTAGGACTGAAGGCAAGACAAATATAGGTTCATGGTAAAATAACTGGTGTCAAATTGGACAATATGGGATTTGGAAGAAATGTTAATTTGGTATATTGTATATTGTAGAAGATTGGTCTGTGTAATGGAAACACTCACTGAGGTGCAGAGTCTAACCAGAGGCCAGGTGTTCACTGGAGCCTCTGATGGTGGGGACAGGCTTGGCTGCAGGCCAAAGGTAGGTAGCTAATGGCCCCCAATGGTGAGACCCCGAAATTGACACCGGAGGGGAGACAAGGGGAGACCCACACCAGTGTAGAAAGACAGGGAACACCCAATGAACTGTGCAGGCAAACAGACAAACAGGGGCAACACAGACAAACCAGAAGGAACCCTCACAGAAAGGAAGGAGAACGCAAACAACCGGGAAGGATAGAGTAGGAACAAGGGAAAGGAAGGAAAAATGGAGGTAAACAATGGGGGCAACCAGGGAAATAATCACGCAGCAAGCACAGAAAGCTAAGGGGAGCAAAGTGAGAGAGAGAGAGAGAGAGAGAGAGAAGCAACAAAGAGAGCAAAGGATTAAGTGGCACAAGGTAGAGACAAGAGCAAGGAGCTTGGCACAAAAACTGGCACAAGGAGCTGGGGCTAGAAGGAAAGTCTATAACCAGCGAAGGGGAAAAGGGAAGCGCTGGCTATTTACAGGAGGGCTGGCCAATCAGGGCAAGAGGACTGGACCTCCCTCCTGCAACAATAAACGGTTGTCCCGGCAGTGCAATCAGCCAGGAAACTCCACAGCTGCTCGCACAGATGCTTGCCAGGACATGTGACCACAGCCACCAATGAGTGTAAGGATCCTCATTGCTAGATGAGCGCCAGGATCACTCGCTCCAAGCCGCTGTGTGAGCATGGTGGTTCGTAACATTACCCCCCTAACGGGGGTTTAGGGAACCCCTAATCCTGTGTTTCCAAGGTAATTTTTTTTTATAGAAGTAATTCTTGAGTCTTTCAGCATGGACTTTTCTGGCAGGATCCCATGATCTTTCTTCTGAACCATAGCCTTTCCAGTGAATGAGAAAATGGAGTTGGCCTTGTACCCAGTTGGCATCCAGAATGGAGTTGACAAATTCTTGCTGACCATTAACCAGGACAGGAGACGGCTTCTTGGATGAATTGGTGGAAAACTTGTGTGAGAAAAACACCGGTTTGAATAAAGAACAATGAAAGGTACTAGCAATCCGAAGACTACGAGGCAGGAATTAATTCTCTGAATGATCTGGTATCGACTATTGAATCTTGGACCCAAGTTCTTGGAGGGTTGACGAATCCGAATATTGCGGGTTGATAGGGCCCTTAACTGCAGATGGCATGGGAACAAAAGAATTGGCCCAAGGATGAAGAACGAATACACAGAAGAAAAGAGACACGCCCGTAGAAGCATGGTTATCATTATTATAGGCGAACTCTGCCCAGGGAAGAAATTCCATCCAATTGTTATGAAACGTAGAGACAAAGCCAGAGAGAAACTGTTTCAAGGATTGGTTAACACATTCAGTTTTGCCAAGAGACTGATGTTGATACCTAGCATGAAACAGAAAAAATGCTAGAAAGAAGCTACTAGAGTCCTGGCACAAGATAATATAGTTAAAGGAGTAAAGTGAGCCATCTTGCTAAAACAGTCAACTACTACCCATATGGTGTTACATCCCGAGGAATTGGGTAGATCGGTAATTAAATCAATTGAAATATGTGTCCAATGTTTAGAAGGAGCAGGTAATGGAAGCAGCAGACCGGACAGAGAGCAACGAGGGATCTTGTTCTGTGCGCACTCCCTACAGGCAAACGCAAACTCGACTACATCCTTAGACCAGGAAGGCCACCAGACATGTTGTGAGAGGAGTTTTTTTTAGTTTTGGCAATACCAGGATGCCCAGCTGTTTTACAGGAATGAAACTCAGAGAGAACTGCCTTCCTGAATGACAGAGGGACATAAAACAGATTAGGAGGTGTCTCCTGTGGAGCTTGATTCTGAAGACCACGGAGCTGGGAGAATAGGTCCTAAGTGAGTCCAATTACCACTGAAGAAGAAGGAATATTAGGAAGTGGAGTGGGCTTGGAGGCATGAGTAGCCAGGAAACTGTGGTATAGGGCACCAACCTTGGCAGATTGAATATGTTTTAAGCCCTTCAAGCAATGCCTCTAGGAGTTCCCGGTTCCCAACATCATAATTCACCTCAGGATCAGAGAACTTGCAAGACATAAAGGCACAAGGATGTAACTGCCCATCCTCAGGGTTAACTTGAGAAAGGACAGCTCCATCTCCTACATCACAAGCATCAACTTCGACAATAAAAAACAATTCAGTATTAGGATGATGGAGAACTGGGGCCGAGACGAAGGCATGTTTTAAGGCATGGAAAGCTTCCAGAGCTTGCGGGGACGATTGTTAGTATCAGCACTTTTCTTAGTAAGGGCAGAAATAGGCGAGATCAATAAAGAAATCCATGGATAAATCTTCTTAGGAAATTGGCAAATCCAAGAAGGCACAGTATGGTTTTAAGGATCGTGGGTTGAACCCAATTCAGAATAGCCTTAACTTTGCTAGGCTCCATCTTAAAGCCAGAGGAGGAGATGATAAAACCCATAAAAGTAACCCGGGGAACTTCAAACTCACATTTCTCAATCTTTGCATAAAGGGAGTTCTCACAGAGCTTTTGCAGAACAGATCTGACATGTTGGCGATGTTCAGGCAAGAAAATAAATCAAGATGTTGTCGAGATAAACAATGACAATAATCAAATCTTGAAAGACCGCCGGAGCATTGCTTAGTCCAAATGGCATCACCAAATACTCATAGTGGCTGGACAATATGTTGAAGGCAGTCTTCCACTTGTCGCCTTCCTTTATGTGCACAAGATTATAAGCTCCTCGCAAATCAATTTTAAAAATTCAAAGTTGATCAAACAACACAGAGATAAGTGGTAACGTATAAGTGTTCTTGATGGAGATCTTGTTCAGAGTTCTGTAATCAATGCAGGGACGCAGAATACAATCTTTTTTTTTCACAAAGAAGAATCCTGCTCCTAGTGGAGATTTCGAAGGATGGATAAATCCTCTAGCAAGGTTTTCCTTTACATAGTCCTCCATTGCATTGGTCTCTGGATGAGAAAAAGAGTACAGCCTACTCTTCAGTAACTTAGCGTTTGGTAGAAACTTGATAGAGTAATCATAGCTATGATGAGGAGTTAAAACATCAGTCGCTTTTTTAGAAAAGACATCAGCAAAATGTGTTCAGAGGGTGGGTTTTATGGATGTGGAGCCATGGATGGCCAAGAATCAAAAGGAGAAGCAGGATAATGAATAAGATATAAGAGCCCCCCTTGGAGAGTTGAACAGAAGGAGTAGAAAACGTGATGCTACTGACAGATAATGGTCTCCCATCCAATCCGAAGACCGTAAGAGGCGACTTGAGTTCCAGGAAATGTATATGCAGGGACTTGCAAAATGAAATATTTATGAAGTTGCCAGCCGCACCACTGTCAAGGAAAGCAGATATGTTATAAACTGTCCCATTAAACAAAATTGCAGATGGAGGGAATAAGGTATTGGTGGAAGAGAATTTGGGAGCCTAGACATACCTCTTCCCCATCATTTAGGCTTTGTCTTTTACTGGATGAGTAGGGCAGTCCCATAAGAAATGGCCTCGGACGCCACTCGGACGGTGATGAGTGGTGAAAAGCACCAAGTTGCACTGGCTCTTCAGTGTCTGAAGCAGGAGGAAGTGAGGGTGGCCACACAGTGCTAGAAAATAAAGAGAGGTTCTCTTGAAACCTCTCTTTAAAGTTGTTCAGTTCTTATGGCCATTTACATAAGTTTTTCCAATGCATCCGGTGGAGAATACTGGACCAACGTATCTTTAACCTGGTTAGAGAGATCAAGGCAGTACTGGCTTTGGATTGCAGGGTCGTTCCAGAGGCTATCCGTAGACCATCTCCTAAAGTCAGCGCTGTATTCTTCTGCTGTACGTTGACCCTGATGCAGATTAAGTAAGTGGGATTCAGCAGATGCTACACGATCCGTGTCATCGTATAAAAGTCCTAAGGCCTTAGGTCTAAGACATCCAAAGTCCTAAGACCTTAGTCCTAAGACATCCAAGAAATGCAGAGCTGGGTCTCCTGCAGGAAGTCTGAATGCCCAAAACTGAAGGACGCCTTGAAGGAGTGAAATGACTATCCCAACTTGCTGTTGCTCTGTACCAGAGGAAATAAGAAGAAGGCAGAAGTAAAGCTTGCAACTTTCCTGGAAGTTATAAAGGTCTTACAGTCTCCAGAGAAGTGATCAGGGAGATTCAGCTTGGGCTCGACCACTGAGTGCTGACATGGCTCCTGAACAGCTTGAGTCACAGCTTCATGAACTCCCAGACACTCCGAGAGGCCTTGGGGATTCGTGGGGTCCATAGGGACCAAGAACCCAATGCGTTAGGCTGGTTATAATGTAAGGGAAACACTTACCAAGGCGCGGAGTCTAACCAGAGGCCAGGTGTTTACTGGAGCCCCTGATGGTGGGGACAGGCTTGGCTGCAGGCAAAAGGCAGGTCATGGCCCCCGATAATGAGACCCCAGAACCGACACCAGAGGGGAGACAAGGTAGACCCACACTGGTGGAGAAAGACAGGGAAGACCCAATGAACTGTGCAGACAAACAGAGGCAACTCAGACAAACCAGAAGAGACACTCACAGGAAGGAAGGACAATGCAAATAACCAGAAAGGATAGACTAGGAACAAGGGAAAGGAAGGAAAAATGGAGGTAAACAATGGGGGCAACCAGGGAAGGAATCACGCAGCAAGCACACAGAAAGCTATGGGGAGCAAAGAGAGAGAGAGAGAAGCAACAGAGAGAGCAAAGGGTTAAGTGGCAAAAGGCAGAGACAAGAGTAAGGAACTGAGCACAGAAAACTGGCACAAGGAGCTGGGGCTAAAGGGAAAGTCTATAACCAGCGAGGGGGAAAGGGAAGTGCTGGCTATTTACAGGAGGGCTGGCCAATCAGGTCAAGAGGACTGGACCAGTTCCCTGCAACAACGATAGGCGGTTGTTCCGGCAGTGCAATCAGCCAGGAAACCGCACAGCTGCTCGCGCTGAGTGGTTCAAGTGCGGGGCAGGCATCAGCCAGGACATGTGACCACTGCCACCAATGCGCGAGGATCCTGGTTGCTAGGTGAGCACCAGGATCACTAGCTTTGAGCCGCCGTGTGAGCAATGTGACTCATAACAGGATGTATAAACGTAAAATTTAATGGCCATGGGAGATGGCCTATACTGTCCAGATTTACAGTTGATAATATATTCTAATCTACATATAAAATAATATAAAAGATAAATGAGTGGATGTTTAAAATGATTGTATGGTTTTAAAGCACTACAAGGTATATTGCAGAAAAAGTTGAAGAATGCAATCTCAAAATGTGTTCATGTTAGCGACTCAAAAATATCACAAAGTCCACTATACTGCACATTTTTTCTAGCTAGTGCTAGAAAAAGAACTTCAACTAAAATAATCACTGCAAGATAGATGTTATAGGTACACTGGAGAGTTTCTAATAGGTTAGAACCTTTTAATATCATGACATCTAAAAGGTGAATATATTCTCCTTTTGTTCTAAGTTAGACTCTCCTATATGCAAATGTGTCCCACTGGACGGAACTCCAGGCTCCTTCAAAAAAAGGTCCAATGTGTTTAACTGACAAAACTGACCATGCCTCCTGGTTCTCACTAATCACAGTATCCACCTATATCTTCATCTTCCCTCAATAAAGCTTTGTTGTGGTAGGAGTCCCCACATAGAATGATGCTATCAAGAAATAGAGACAGCCAAAAGTTCCTTTTCGGCTGTCCCTATTTCGAATAGCCATCTATTTTAGAATTTTTTTTCCGAATGGGTAGAGTATTCTCACCCATTCATTTTCCCAGGACCTGGCATTTCACCGGACCACCGGAAAGGTGAATAACCTCTCCAGGGTTACACTGTTAGGGTCAGGATGCGGGGAATGGTGGGTTTGGGTCAGGCTGCGGGGAAGGGAGGGTAAAGGTCAGGCTGCAGGGAAGGAAGGGTTAGGGTCAGGCTACGGGGAATGGTGGGTTAGGGTCAGGATGCATGGAAGGGAGGGTAAGGGTCAGGCTGTGGGGAAGGGAGGGTTAGAGTTAGTGTAATAGAAGGGGAGGGTTAGGTTTAGAATTAGGGGAAGGGTTGGGGTAATTTTAATACTTACCTTTTGGAGCACCATAATCGACCACATTTTTTTGTTTGATTGATAGCCCCTGCCAAATGTGATCACATTACAAGCAATAAATGATGGATTATAGATAATTCAGGTTCATGTTGAAACTATGGGGAAAGCTGAAAGGGAAAGTTGTCAGGAAAAACACAGAAGCATAAAGAAAGTGCCTACAAAATCTGTGATGACAACGTTAGTAATCAATATCCTTATCTGCAGCATCATCATGATTATCCTCATGTAATAATAACATGGGAATTGTTGCCCTCAAAACAATGCTAAGTTCCATTATAGCACAAAACTGACCCCCAAAAATCCTCTAGGAAACAAGCAGATAGCTGTAGAGGGTGCCCCACATGAATGGGGACAGCTCAGAAAACAGAATATGGCGTAATGGCCTGAACACACCTTTACTATAAAAATAAAATAGATTTTCTCCCCACCTAGAGAACACGCCATATGCATTCCCACACTGTCCTGGCCCACTATCCAAAGGGCTTCTGGTATGTAGTATGTATGTATCCTAAGGACCCACATCTATGCTGGAAGAATGCTGCGCACACCTGTGCTGTCACAAGGCACCCCCCTTATCTCACGTCTGGATCTAGTCCAGGGTTACCAACTTTTTAAGGTTTCCCTTCGGAAGAACCCGGAGAGAAGCCATAGATTGCTGCAAGGGGGCTGGGCTTAATGATGCAGTTTATGCAAATTGTGTCATTAAGTCCCGCCCCTTGTCAATCATTCATGTAATCTCTAGCATTACATAGGATGGATAGGGCTTGATGACATCTAGTAACTCTAGGGATTACAACAGATATTAGTAGCTGGTCGTGGCTTGCGGGAGCTTTGCCGGCTCTCCCGTCATACCGGGAGAACTGCCCAAATTTTGGGAGTCTCCCGGATATTCTAGAAGAGTCAGCAACCCTGATCTAGTCCAATGCCCTTTTTTAGCCATTTTTTATTTTATAAAACTGAAGGTTTTTATTGTTTACATCAATGTTTTTATTAATACTTATTAATACTGTCAACCTTGTTTTTGAAATTCCATTGAAGAACATGATACTGCATATAGATCATTTAATATGTGACAGGGAACTAGGTGTTTGCATAGTTTATTGTTTAGTGAAGAGCAGGTGGTAGGGGTATTCTTTAAATTCCCAGAAAGCCTGTCCAGCAATAATTTTGGCTGTTAACACTGGTCATGGGCTTTGAGACGTTAATGCAGTGATCACAGAAACCATCTTTGTGCCACAATATTTTTTTCTGCTTATTAAATTAAAATGTAAGAAAGAAAGATACACAGCTGCAGAAGTCTGCAATAAATGCTGAGAAAGCTACCATTTGAAAATAGATTAACTGCAGGCATTTAGCTATTGCCATGGAAATGAAAGTATCAGTTTTACAATAGGCAGTCTTTCACACTTACAGCTTTAACTGAAGTGTAAATCTTTGTCTTTTATAATTAAGTGCTGTCTAATTGAAAGTTATCTGTTCTCCTTTATGGCTGATTGCATCAACCTACACAATTTCCAAAACTAATAATCTGACTTCTGCAATTGTTCTGTTACTTGATAATATTTAAGAAAATCTATTCTTAATAATTCATCAAAATACTGGTGTCCTGCAAGATGTTTCCAACTTACAAAATGTAAAAAGTAGAATTTGCAGAAATGAGGGATTGACATAATATAATTAGACTGATAGCTTCAAATATCAAGTGCACAGAAAAGCCAAGCTTTGGTTAGGTAGACTTTGGACCTGATCTAGAGTCCAGAACGAATTTCATTTTCATTATATGGTGATTGACCTCAGATTCGTGGAAAAAGCACAATAGTAAGAATATGAAAGTGGATACAATATCAACATCTTCATTAATATGGGAGACTATTTTTTCATATCAATTGGATTAACAGATGCAGGATAGCCATCGGCATAAACTCTCCAGTTACACCACTTTCATACTGAGCTATCGACCTGGGAATAACCCAGGTCGGGTGTTGGTGTGAAAGGGTCAGCCTGGGTTTGTTGCCCTGGGTCCGCGACCCTGGTCGATGCCAGGGTTATTCCTGGGACAGCCTAACCCGTACTGTGGTGTGAAAGGGGAAACCCAGGTTATTCAACCTGGGTTCCATAAAAAATATGTAAATTGGGGGATGGAGAGCACTATCAGACTCTGCAGACACGGTTCCAGTGTGAAAAGCTACAAGCAAGGTTATACCCGGGTTGTAGCTGCGGTCTGAACAGATGCCACAGTAGATGCCATGTTCATTGACCCGGGTTTGACCCAGGTTTTGATATGAAAGAGGTA
Organism: Limnodynastes dumerilii; assembly: GCA_011038615.1. Lineage (NCBI taxonomy): Eukaryota > Metazoa > Chordata > Amphibia > Anura > Limnodynastidae > Limnodynastes > Limnodynastes dumerilii. The sequence continues at coordinate 14,176 of WWET01010740.1, forward strand.
TTAGTCTGTGGTCACACAACTCTGAGTCAGAACACATATCTTTCCCCTGTTAATGACAAAAGAGAAGTTGGAGAACAAGTAAAGGTTGAAACTCCTTTAATATATTTTTCCAGTGGATCATTAGATAGAAAGTTTATGATTTACTATGAATCCTTTAAAATGTACTCATATATAGCTGTAATTCGAATTATATAGCTGTACAGCATTTGTTAATTTAAAGCAAGCATTTTATGTACTTTATATTCAACTATTCACTCAGCCTAGTGAAGAATGTTAAGCAGTAATGGGAAAACTATTTATAGTGCAATTTGTCTTCCTAAACCCAAGTCAGATTTTTCTTAAATAAAAATATTGTAACATTTATGTGTATTTTACCTGTTAATTGAGAGAGTAAATGCAATCCAAGAAAATCTGTTTGACATCCACATTGGGTTTTATTTAACCTGCTGGGCTTGATTTTGTGGACATTCTGTTCTAATTTCCACTTACCCGGAAATCATGAAGTTCTTGCAGAATTACATTCAGCAGCTATGTACATGCAGTACTGTACATAAAGGATTCACTTAACCACAAACAGGGAATTCAGTAATTTGGGTAACCTGGAGAGTTGTAAGTAGTATTGTGTTGGTCCAGTGTTGCTCATAGCAGATTAACAGATAATTGTAATTCCCCACGTTTGTTGCTTTATACATACTCTTATTCTTTATTTACCACCTTAAATTTAATGATAATGGGCAAGATCCAGAACTACGCTTGTGAGCAAGTTTACGCATGGCGCACACATAAAATTGCGTTTTGGTAAGTACTGCGTATGCGCACCATAAAAAATACGCTCTGTAAAGTAGCGTAAATGTGAACGTATGGGCCATACACATATGTGTCATGTAAATCCTTACGTGTGGGCGTGCCAATTTTACGTAAAAAATTCATCTGAAATACGCTGTGTAGGCGGGGGTTTGTATTTAAAGTGTACAATATGGTCGTGCTTAGCTGCGTAAATACGTGTTGCACATACGTACGTGAGCTGATGACATCGGTTACGTGGGCAAAAGTTAAGGTAGGGTTTGTCAAGCGGATCTTGGACAAAATACATACATTTGAGGGGTGTGCCAAGGGGAGTGTATAGACGGTACGCACGCGTAAATACGCTACACAAGGAAACGTATTGCAAGCGGAGTTCTGGATCTACCCCAATGAGAAACATTTTGCACTTTGGAAGAAGATAGACTATTTCATATGTAAAATTTTGATTTTTGTTGAGAAACTTCCAAAAATATACTGAATGGAGAAGCAAAACTTTTCCTTTTTTGTTCATGTAGAACAGCAAGATATGTACAGCCACAGGCAGTCACAGCTAGCCAAGAAAATCTCTCCAATATGTAAGAAAAATCACTGCTGCCAATTCATTTTTTTATAAGCTTTCTTTGAAGAAGTCTTAGTGTCAATGTGATATTCTCGAAACCTCAAAAATAACTTCAGCAGAAGAGAATGAAGAATGATCAATGTGGCATTAGACATAGAGCTAAAGACCGCAACACATTAATGTAGTGCAGCTTTACTGTCTGTGTAGATTATTCACTCAATCAGCACTTTCCAACAATGCTTCTTAATACAAGATAAATGGAGAAGGATAAAACATGACAACATGAGAACATGTCATCAGGATGCTTCTAATACAATTTGCATTTGTTTTTCTTCAGTAATGCCACTAATTACTGCTCTATAAGTGGGGCAATAGCAATCAATACAGTAATGTGTATCAAATCCTTATTTTATTTAGCCTCAACAGAGGCATCATACAAATCAACAGAAAGCACACATTTCATATTTTACCTCCTTTGATTTTCTTTCCGTCAGTCTGAACTCTTTAAATATATCTCTCGCTTAGAGCTTTATGTATAATCTTCTTATAAAGATAAGGTCATTTCTGTGTTTACACTTAACAAAGTTTTTGAAAACAGGTTAAATATTGAGGTGATAATCGCAACAATAATCTAAGAAAAGAGACAAAATGAAATGAAAACACCATAGATTAAAGAAATTCTAAAATGTAAAAAGATTATCTAGTGTGCACATTAATATAATTATTCATAACACATAAAGGTCAACAATTCCTTTGATGGTTACAGAAGAATACTAATACAATCAACACACTGTAATATTATTTATAAATAGCTGTTATATGTGGCAAATACTCACCCCTCCGGGTCCTTCATACAGCAGCCTGTCAGCTCTCTCATGCCTCTCCTCGCGCACCGCTTCCCGCTCCGGCCGACATGCCAATCATGGCATGTAAACAAATCCACGTGCTGCACCGCCAGAGGCTGCAGCGGTCGCGCGCTTCAGTCCCGTACACTGCGCATCATCTCCCTGGGCTCAGGGAAAACATCCCCATTGGCAGACACTCAGCTGCTAGCCTATCAGAAGCTAGCAGCCTCTATATCAGACCGACACTGCCTCCTGGCAGTTGCCGGTTCTAGCCTCTGTTC
>WWET01010742.1:0-18204 GCA_011038615.1 Limnodynastes dumerilii
CTGGATTGAACGTCTTGCCTTCCTGGTCGGCTTCGCTGCGTGATTACTGTCTTGTTGTACCTTGCTGTTACCCTGATTCTGTTGAGTAAACTCTGTAGCGTAAGTTTAAACTAACCTTCGTCTCTGTGCTATTTTTCGCAGTTTAGCGGGTAATTACGTACTGATCTACGACGAGGACTTTTTGGGGTACTCTGTATCTACAGTATAGATGTACACAATCACTAATATTGTATACACTTTTTAGAGCTATTTTTTTTAAAAGCAGTATGACTAGTAATATTATGTTTAGATACATGATTATATGTGGATTGCTAGAACTATTAATATTGTATACACACATTGGAGTTTCGGCTCATACTAATTCATTGGTTTGATATTGGTTAAGATGGATAAAATAAATTTACACAAAATAATAAAATAAAAAAAGCAAATAAAAATATATATAAAAAATAATAAATAAAATAAAAAACATATAAAAAAGTATAATAATCACTAGGCAATTATGCTAAAATAATGTTTATAGTATATAATTTGAAATATAAATATAAACACAGGAAGTTTTTATAGGTTTTTATGACATGGGAAGAATTACATTTCTATACATAATAAATATTGGAATGTCACATAATAACTAATTTGTATGATACTGGGGTTAGGTGATCATTTAAAAAATTTTTATTCATATATGTGTACATATTTTTTGGTATTTTTGAGAATTCGGTGGGAATTCAGGGAAGATTCCAATAGGTTATATATAGATGTATGGTTTTGGGGTGGGTATTTGTTATATGCTTAAGTGTAGAACTTTTAAATTGAATGTATACCTTTATCAGTGACTAATGATTGTGAATATGAAACTTAGGTAAATGTTATTAAGAATAGAAGGGACATTGTATTTTGAAACAAGTGGGGGTTAAAAGATATCTTGGATATATTTGTGATACAATCTGGCATAAATATTTAATTCCTGAAGGACTCTGAACTTTTCTTGTGGAACCAATAGAATGGCAATGACTAGATTAAATTATAAATGTACACTTAGTATAGTCACCCAGTAGTAGTTTATTCTTACTTGCTGGTAGGGTTATTACGTATGGATGTTCCCTTTAAATATCAAAGGGTTACTAATTGCTGTAAACATTGAAACGGCAGCCTTTTGTTTCATTATTGTTATTATCTACTATTGTTACTTATAACTTATTAATAATTATATTGATGCAATAAAACTTTAAATCTGTGAAAGCTTTCAACTTAAAAGGAATTAAGGCACTTTACTTTGACTGTGGATTCAGAATCTATTTGGAGTAGTCAGAGGGGAATAGCTGAATGATGTCAGCTGGTTAATTATACCACACATGAGATTCCCCTATTTATACGGCAACCTGGGAGAGACGTGTACACTGCTTTAAAAAGGTCCGCTGGTACGACGAAACGCGTAAGCGACACAGCGATTATACACGTGGAGCCATTTTGCATCTTGCACTGAGCACTTTGGCTGGAGATATTTTAAAGTTTGTCCTAGGATCGGAGACTGTGCAGAGAATTCTGTGGAGTGGTTGTTGCTTGCATTATGGAGGGTGGCCACCTATTGCATATCAAAACAGCTGAGGAAACGGGTGTAACACAAGGAGGACAGGGGCACTTCTATCTAACTCCTGAGGACCGGGTAATACCCTACTTTCACACTAATATACAGCATATATGAATTTATCTGAACTCTCACTCCAATTCACTGCCCGCACAGGCAATATATCCTTCTCCGCTCCATATTAACCATGAATAGTATTCTATTATAAAATTTTGTCTTGGACATCAGGTTGCTGTTTTTGTATGTTTCTTTATCAGAACCAGTATTTATATTCATGTTTTAGCACTGTTACCACTTGTGGTTTTTTCAAATATAAGTTTGCAAAGAATATACAGCTCTGAACCAAAAAACGAAAAAGATTTCTTAAAATCTATAAATGTGTGCCTCACTGTTTAGAGCTTCAGTATTGGAAGTCCATTATGTATAGAAGAATGGGTCCTTAATGGTTCTCAATTACAAAATTGCACTTGAAATTGAAATGTTAACATATATGCAATGATTAATATTTAGTAACATACCTGTGTGACATCTATTAATTTCAAAATAAAGAAAACAATAGCATATTTAGCTTCAAAGATTTACTATTTATTTTTTGCAAATAGTTTATTTTTTTCAAATTTTATAAAGTTTTAAAAACATCACAAACAGTGCACACTTTCATAAACAGGAGGATTATATAATTATATGCTAGAAGGGGGCACATAACTATTCCTTGACAAAGACTGTATCAGTCAAAATGGATATACATAGTACAACTGGAGATCATGAAAAGAGCAATATCGTTCAACACTGAAATTATGCATCAGTGAAATTATGCAATAATAAGACATATACACTGCTCAAAAAAATAAAGGTAACACTTAAACAACACAACGTAACTACAAGTCAATCACACTTCTGTGTAATCAAACTGTCCACTTAGGAAGCACCACTGATTGGCACTCAATTTCACAAGCTGTTGTGCTAACAGAATAGACAACCGTTGGAAATTATAGGCAATTAGCAAGACACATCACATGCTGTTGTGCAAATGGAATAGACAACAATTGGAAATTATATGCAATTAGCAAGGCACCCCCAATAAAGGAATGGTTCTGCAGGTGTTGACCACAGACCCCTTCTCAGTTCCTATGCTTTCTGGCTGATGTTTTGGTCACTTTTAAATGCTGGCGATGCTTTCACTCTAGTGGTAGCATTAAACAGAGTCTACAACCCACACAAATGGCTCAGGTAGTGCAGCTCATCCAGGATGGCACATCAATGCGAGCTGTGGTAAGAAGGTTTGCTGTGTTGGTCAGCGTAGTGTCCAGAGCATGGAGGCGCTACCAGGAGACAGGCAAGTACATCAGGAGACATGGAGGAGGCCGTAGGAGGGCAACAATCCAGCAGCAGAACCGCTCCCTCCGCCTTTGTGCAAAGAGGAACAGGAGGAGCACTGCCAGAGTCCTGCAAAATGACTTCCAGCAGGCCACAAATGTGCATGTGTCTGCTCAATCGGTCAAAAACACATTCCATGCGGGTGGTATGAGGGCCTGATGTCCACAGGTGGGGGTTGTGCTTACAGCCCAACACCGTGCAGGACGTTTGGCATTTGCCAGAGAACACCAAGATTGGCAAATTCGTCAATTATTACAGTGTTATTTTTTTTTTTTACAGTAGGTACACTATACAGAACCAAACTGCTACTAACAGATGTAGTATGTTACAGCAAGGGACACTATTAGTCAAAAAGAAAAATTTGATTTCAGACAGTGCATTTAGAATTTTTCTAAAAAGGTTTCACTACACTGTCAAATTGCTACTAAGCGATATAGGGGTCCATTTACTAATAACAGCACAGAGAGTACTGTTTAAGTAATCCAGGTGTGCTACACCTCGCAGCAAGCTTGGAAGAACCGCCCCCCACATTTACGAATAATTACACCTTCTGCAAGGTCTCATGAGGAGATGAAGTCCCGGAGCATGCACAGCTAACTTTTGGAACCTTTAAAACATTTTAAGTCGCAAACGTTAGCTACACTGGGTATGTGCTGGGACTTCAGTAAGAGAGATTTTTTTTCCCTTTTACCCACCGGAATACACATTGGTGTTCCTATTTTATATGAACAAGGAACACTATTTGTGATTACAGTGTTCAAAATATATGTATTTAAATTTAAAATATTTATTTAAATATTAAAAATTATTTATCATAAAAAAAAAAAAAATTAATAATTTTTATTTTCCATGTACATTCTCTGTATTCCTGCGGTGTCCCTATACATACCCACCCTTTCCTCCCACCAATAACAGCTATTAGGGGGACAAAAAGTGGGGTATATGGAGAAACTGCTGGAAAACTTACTGTAATCCCATCTTCATATGGGGGTGTTTCAGGCAAATGGAAAGATTTCAGGACATAACATACAAGGTGGATTGTAAAAAAACAGGCTAGAGGATAAAGTGTCAAATTGGTCAAGTGTGAGTGAAACTCTGGAGGAAGAGAAAGGGGCAGCATTGATTATGCCTTCCCTCACACATAGTGATCAGATTTCAGGTCCGTCCATAGACACACCACAGATGCAAGACACTAGCCCAATAAAGGTAGACACACTAGAACTAATCACTACACATTTTAAGGTAGAAGAATTCAATTACAAAGGGGAACTCCCAACCAAACACATGAGACCAGATGACTGGACAGAACCATAGGGTAATTTTCTCCCAGAAAGGAAATGTGATTCATGCGGATGTTGTGTGGATGAAGGATGGTTTTATTGTTATTCATGTCATCAGTTTGTGGACCCAGAACAACCCTCATGTTCAAGGGAAGTGGACTTGAGCAAATGTAATCCCATGGGTAAAAAGTATAAGAAACTTAAGAGAATAATGGGACAATTGTGAGATGTAAATGTGTCTGGTAAAAAGGATACTGCACCCAGTACTATACACAAGGAACTGGGAACCTATCTTGATAAGTTTACTAGTTCTTTTACAGCTGAAGGTATTTATTTGGAAAGCAGTATGGGCAAAAGACTGTTAAAGACAAAACTCCTGGATGGATTAAGGAAAGAAATGTGTGAACAGTTACTCATCATTGAAGACAGAGAATGTGAAAAGCAACCCAATGGAAATTAGATGCACAAGGAGGGAAAGGCCAATCAAGGAGCCCAACCAAAGATGCAAAATCCAACGTCAGGAAAAGTTATACAGTGTCTCATTGATACGGGGTCAAGCCAAACTGTCTTAAAAGAGGAAGATGTCCCATCAATCCTCACTACTCAGCAACAGGCCTTACCGGACAGCCCACCAACCTCAAAAGAAGTAAAAAGGATATAGAACAAGAGGAGGTTACTACCATTTATCGGATGATGAAGATGACCCCAGGATTAAGAAGATAAGGCTGCAGTTAAAGGTACCCTCCAAACTATTGGCAAGAGGGAAAGCAGATGCGGGACTATTGAAGGTAACCATGGTAGCGCTGATTCTTAAACCAGGTACAGTCCCTATTTCCATTAAGCAGTATCTTCTCACTAAGGAGCAGAACAGTGAGGAGCAAAGAGATGACAAACCTTTCACACTGTTCTGTCATGAACACAGAGGACACGCTCTAGGAGTACACAAGAACATGGAGGTAAGCAAAGACCAATTGCTTACTACCCAACAGGACTGGACTCTGTCATCATGGGATTCCTTTACGTGTGTGCGTGCAGTAGCAGAAGCAGCAGTTCTGAAGGACAAGTACACAGACATCGCATTGGATCACCCATTGACCATACAAGTTCCACATGTCGTGACAGAGATCCTGTATCAGGCAACCTCTTTCAACAGCGAGGCTAACAAGGTATAAAGTAGCACTCAGTCATTCTTCTAACGTGACCATAAAGTGAAGCACAGTACTCAACCCTACAACACTCTTGCCATATGTATGTGAATCTGACGATTCAAAAGAAGGGAGAGACGATCAAGGCAAAGACAAGAGGCAACAGGTCACAAGGATTGTGGATAGTGTGAAACCCCATTCCGGGTGTCACACAGACACAGAAATGATTTGTTTGGCAAAACGTGAGGACGCCCCAGAAAGATATACAGCCCAAATGAATAGACAAGACAGAGTTGATCACCCTAAACCCTCATCTTGAGAATAGAGAGTAGAAGAGATGCCTCTGGGTAAACCAGGAAGGATGGTTATTACCCTCCACCTGGAAGGATATATGGACTTTGATCGAGGTGACTAGCACCGCCAAGTGTGGAAAGTATCCACAGGGACACAGTTTTCGCCAAATTGTGGTCTGGGAGGGAGCATGAGTTATCCAGTAGGATGGCAGGAAGGAGTTATTTTAGTATAAAAAGGATGGTTTGTAAGGGTTGTAAGGGTTGAAATAAAGTTATAAGTAAAATATCTAGTACTCCATTTTGTATATCTGTATCCATTTTGTGCTTTGATTTTAGTACAGCAGGAAATTCAGTTATTTTGTGCATTTAGAAGAAATAGAAAGTTATGTGAAAAAAACATTTACCAGAAATCATATTTATGGTATGGCTAAGCTAGTTCAAGAAACTCTGCAAGATAGAGCCTCAGGAATGTTCTCCTAACGGCAGATACTAACAAGCTTGCGATTAGGTGTATTTTGTTGTTTTCTTTTGCTAATTAAATTCCTTAAACTGGTGTACATGACAAGCATATTATAAAAATCTATATGTTAAGCTAATAAAGCAGAACTCATTTTGAAGACTCAACAGAGTGTGCGTGTGTCTCAGTTGACTTCTCCAACCGCATATATACGCAATCTACGTATCAAAACGATACGCAGATTACGTACAATAGCTACTACACATGCGCAGTAGCTATTGTTCATTGAATTACGTCCGTCTATGGAAGACGGACGTAGTTCTGGATCTACCCCAATGTCCTATTGCAAGACATTGCTAAAATGGCATTAAAAGGGGAGGTAACAGGTATATTCTAACTGTTTTAATATTTGCAGTGATTTTAATAAAGGAATAAAAGTTATATTTTATTATCGTATCTACACACTACTGAGAGTTCCCATATAAATGCACTACCAGTGGCAAAAGTACCTTAGAAAATGGAAGTGCTGAGCCCTGGGCGCTAACCAAAAGATAGGCACTTCTCCATTATCCCCCTCGACAGTCTTGTGTCCCCAAGTGAGTCTGTGTTCTCCGTATAGGACTGGGTAGCTGAGCAGAGGGAGATTACATACAGACAGGCCACCACCTCTTCTCTCTGCTTCACCCATCCTCACATATACTGTCGAGTATGATGTCATCACAATGGGCGTGATGTCATTATGTCTTGGGGGGCACCAAAAGATATCTTGCCTCCGGGCGCCCGGGCAGAACTTATGCCACTGTGCACTACTGGCCTATCTCTTTTCAATTTAAGTCAGAGCCTTAGTACTAAGGACAGTACTATAAAAGAGAACTGCAGATTACACAGCACACGAGAAAATATAGGATTGGATCCAGACCTAATAACGTCACACACGGAGGCTTTAAAAACCAGCATTATGAATGTAACCCTTATGCACAGGATTCTGAACCCATAAGCACTATACCTATATGGGCAATGCAGGGGGGTGCACGACCCTCGCAAATACAAACATTAGGATTGCACATTTATATTTACATTTACATTTATATAAATGAACTTACCAGCGTTTGTGCTTACCTAATTCAGCATCCTATCCATATGTCTCTTACACTGTACAGCAGTGCTCCGCAACCGGTGTGCCGCGGCACCCCAGTGTGCCAGAGCAAGTTGCTGAGTGTGCCGTGGGCCTTCCAGCCCCCCAACTCGCCTGTTATGATTTAAAAAACAAAACAAAAAAGAAATTAGCACCCAGCTTCCTCCTTCCCCTCATGTCTCCTCCTTACTGTGTCTCGGCTGGGCATGCCGTCATCACGCCGTCATTCAGTGAGGAGTATGCGGAGAGGAGCTCTGGGGGAGCCAGAAGAAAGAAAAAAACTAAGTAAAGGAGCAGAGGGGTCACAGTGTGTGTGTGTGTGTGTATGATAAAGGGACAGTGTGTGTGTGTGTGTGTGTATGAGGAAAGAGCACAGTGTGTGTGTGTTTGTATATGATGAAGGGGCACAGTGTGTGTGTCTGACGAAGGAGCACAGTGTGTGTGTTTTAAGAAGGGGCACCGTGTGTGTGTGTGTGTCTGATGAAGTAGCACAGTTTGTGTTTATGATGAAGGGGCACAGTGTGTGTGTATGATGAAGGGGACACAGTGTGTGTGTATGATGAAGGGGCACACTGTGTTTGTGTACGATGAAGGGGCACAGTGTGTGTGTGTACGATGAAGGGGGCACAGTGTGTGTGTACGATGAAGTGGGCACAGTGTGTGTGTATGATTAAGAGGGCACAGTGTCTGTATGTATGATGAAGGGGGCACACTGTGTGTGTTTGTGTGTATGATGAAGGGGCACAGTGTGTGTGTGTGTGTGTGTTTGTGTGTATGTATGATGAAGGAGGCACAGTGTGTGTGTATGATGAAGGGGGCACAGTGTGTGTGTGTGTGTGTGTGTGTGTAGTAGCAGAAAGAGAGAAGTAGTGATGCCCCTTTATAAATCATTGGTACGCCCTCACCTAGAATACTGCGTTCAGTTCTGGAGGCCATATCTCCAGAAAGACATAAATACATTAGAGACCGTGCAAAGAAGAGCAACTAAAATGGTCCATGACCTTTGTAACAAATCATACCAAGAAAGGCAAGAGGAACTAAACATGTATAGCTTGGAACAGAGAAGGGAGAGGGGGGACATGATAGCAGCTTTCAAATACATCAAGTCAAGGATCGTTTGGGGAAGGCCCTTTTCTATTCCAACATAACTGTGCCCTAGTGCACAAAACAAGGACTATAAAGACATGGTTTGATGAGATTGGGGTGGAACACCTTTGGGATGAACTGGAACGGAGATTGCGAGCCAGGCTTTTTCATATACCATAAGTACATGAAAAATGCTCTACAGAATAAATGGGAACAAATTCCCACATAAAAACTCCAAAATCTTGTGGAAAGCCTTCCAAGAAGAGCGGAAGCTGTTATAGCTGCAAAAGGGGAACCAACATAAAGAATATGTATTTGAATACAATTTGCCTGATCCAGACCTAGGCTGGCTGGCGTTAAGATGCCAGCCAGCAGCGTAAAATCGGCTTAAAAGCCGATCTGCGCATGCGCCGGGCAGATGTTGCCCAGCATAGCTACGGCAACGCCTGATCAACGATCGGCATCGGAAGCAGCCCCATAATAACGCTGGAGGGGGCGTCCCCCAGCGTTACTACATTCAGGTTAGTGTAGGTGGGCGGGGGGAGTTAGTTTAATGAGGGAGGGAGGGGTTAGCGTCCAAACGCAAGGCAAGGGAAAATACGCTCGCACAGGGGGAGCGTCAGGGAGAGTGAACGCCTTTACTAAGCACAGCGCATCGGTGTAGTTCTGGATCAGGCCCAATGGCCCTGATCCTGAGCTACGGCCGCCGTCGCTAGTACGGCGGCCGTAGCGCTAATGCGCATGCGCCGGCCAGATGTTGACCGGCGTTACTATGGAAACGCCCGATCTACGATCGGGCGTCCATAGTAGCGGCGTTGGGACGCTGTAGGGGACGTCCTCCAGCGTCCCAACGCTCACGTTACTCCTGGAGGGCGGGGGGAGGTAAGTAAATCAGGCTAGGGGGGCGGGCTAGGCGACCATACGCTCCTGTGTGAGCGTATGGCCCCTTCCTTACGCGGGGCGAAGCTAGGGGAGCCTTCACCCGGCGTAAGGAAGGGGCCATACGCCCGCACAGGGGGAGTGCCAGGGGGGAGTCAGCGATGTAACGCTGAGCGTTAGCACGCTCAGCGCTACATCGTTGTTCTGGATCAGGCCCAGTGTGTGTAATGAAGGGGTAACAGTTGAAGGGGCACAATGTGTGAGATGAAAGTGTAACAGTTGAAGGCGCACAGTGTGTGAGATGAAGGTGTAACAGTTGAAGGGGACAGTGTGTGTATGATGAAGGTGAACACTGTCTGATGAAGGAGCACAGAATATGATGAAGGGAAACAGTTGAAGGGGGCACAGTGTGATAATCAAGGGGGGTTGATTAAAATTTGTAGTTAAAAGTTAATATTAGTCACAATTAAAAGCTAACATAGTTCATTTTAGTTATAAGAAGAAAAACGCTATTAGCTGCAATGTTAAATTTTTCTAATAAAAAATAACAATTAAATGTAATTTTTGTGTATACACTTTGTAATTCCTCCTTTTTGTATATTTTTGCTTTGGTGTGCCACAGAATTCTTGGAAGGGCTTAGGTGTTCTGAGGGTGACAAAAAGGCTGAGGAGCACTGCTGTACAGTACCACCTCCAAACAAAATATCACAGTACTGATACTATAGTTGCTGCTATACATCTTTTGAGAAACAAAGAGCCCTAATAAGGGTTGTAATGGCTGTTGGTTTATAAAAGAGCAGTTCGATATTAATATCCACACAACTAGATAGCACTATCTCCCGCACAGCTATAGCAAGCAACCAGAGCTGATGCTAGGATGTTTGGCGCCCCCTTGCAAACTTAAAATTTGCACCCTTCTGTTATTAATAATAACTGTTATATAATTTAACATTTATCACAAGTGAAGATCCTAGATTATAGTAAGTAAGTGTCATAAAACACAATCTTGTAACCACAATAAGTCATAATAGTCCCCACTATACAAGACAGACAGCGTCCTAGGACCTTATTTACAGTTCAAAATTAAATTGCAAACTTATCTAAATATATGCATGCGAAAAATCTGCAATACCAATTCATAAAAATAAAGATCCCAGTTAACCTCTTTAGGCCTGATCCAGAACAACGATTCGAAGCTTATTTACGCGTGGCGAAGACGTAAAATCGCTGTTTAGAACGCACTGTGCATGTGCATCATAGAAAACACGCACATTCACGTAGTGTAATTGTGAACGTATGGGCCATTTACGTATGTGTCACGTAAATACTTACGTGTGGGCGTGCCAATTTTACGTTAGTCCAAATTACGTGTGAAATACGTGAAGTAGGCGTAAATTCGTTCAGCCCATACGTACGCGTGCGTATGACAGCGGTTACATGTGAAAAAGTTAAGGTAGGGTTTGGGAAGCGTGTCTTGACAAAATACGTCCATGCAAGGGGTGTGCCGAGGGGAGTGTAGCGAACTTACGTGCACGAAAATATGCTCCGCGAATAAACGTACGGCACGCGTAGTTCTGGATCTACCCCTTTGTCAGGAGTGCTACGTATGTATGTGAACAAAATTCACTGTTTAGGATTTGGAAAATAAATTGTTTCTATTTCTAAAAAATAGCACGTACTCTCATTAACATTTGTAAACAAAAGTAACAATTAAAAATACAATTTGAAATAGGAATAATCATGACATACTTCACAATATACATACTGCATGGTGTGGGTTTCTGCAAAGCAATCGATCCCTGGAGCACCGAATGGTGACTATAAAATCTAACACCAATACTTTCCTTAATCCTTACTCTATCCCCTTCCATGACCCTAACAATTACTGTCTCTTCCCCGCAGCCTGACCCTAATGTTATGTGTTGCTGTAATATTCGCAGCAGTATGAACTCTTTCACTCCTGGCTGCTTGAGCAGTCAGAAAATAGCCCTCTCTGCTAGTTGCCTTTCCCCTGGTTGCTTCTAAGCAACTGGAATACACTCTCTGAAAGGCCTGCAGAAGAAACTTCAGGTGCTAGCCTGATTAATACCGCTCAGCTACTGCCTGACAATCAGGATTCAGACCATCCATTCTAATTGGTTGTCTAGTGTTTAAATACCCAGCAAGGAAAACTCTCCCTTGCTGGTGATATTGCAAGCTCTAGTCCTGTAGTCTGTGTCCAGCTCTGCTATTGTTCTCTGCCTTGTGCATTTTTCTTGTGATCTCTGAGTGCCTTTGCTTCAGTTAACCCTTGCCTCTCTCCTTGTGTTTTTCAGTCTTATTACCCAGTGTCTCCTCCTGACCCAGCCTAGACCATTCCTCTAGTTGTGACTGTGTGGCACCCTTGTGTTATCTCCTCTGTGAGTGTGCTTGTGCACCCTAGTTCATACTGTCTGTCTCTCTGTGTTGTTTGTCAGAGCTAGTCCCTTCTAGCTCTCTTTTCTTGTTCCCACTTTCAGTTTTCCGCCTTCTCTCTCCAGCTTCCTTCTGCCTTTGCTTCCATTTCTTCTCTGGGTGTCGCCTCTGGAGGACACAACCTGCTAGGTGTCCTGCAGCCCAGCCTGTCCAAACCATTAGAGGTTCTAGTGAATACCAGAACCTAGTTAGACTCTGTGCCTTGGTTGAGGCACCCGTCTTTTGTAACACCCAACCCTCCCTTCCCTGTAGCCCAACGCCAAAACTTCCCTCCCACAGCCTAACCCTAAATCTCTCTACCCCATAGCCTTACCCTAAGATTACCCTCCTCACAGCCTTATTCTAAGTGTCCCATTCCCACAGCCTAAATCTACACTTCCCTACCTGCAGGCTGATCGTAACCCTAACCCTCCCTTTCCATGACCCTAATGATAACCTTCCCTTCCTCACAGCCTTACCCTAAAAGTCCCCCTAAAAGACTGCGGCGGGTGCTGACATGCAAGATGGGTCTAACTATGTAGCGGGTTCTGAAAATAAATGGGTAGGTTTGCCGATATTCTTGCCTGAGACTGACAACGGATCCACTACATATAGAGACTTTCATAAAACCTTAAAAAAATAAACATAAACAAAAGGTAAACAACACTATTAAGCAGTTAAATATAAGTAAATGTAATGGTGTTTGTTCACAAAATTAAAGGTAAATAAAAATATAAAAAAAAACCTTCAAAACAAACAAAATAATGGCACCTTTACAAGGTTAAAGTCTTGCAAAAATTTAAATCAGCATAAGATTAAATAAACAAGCCTTTATTTATTTTATTTAAAAACACACATATAAACATGTAGCAGTTGTGGCATGAACAAAGTAAGAGAAGATGCATAGCCTCACAGCAAACAATATAGTTCATCAACTTATGAGTAGTTGAGGGCTACCTTAACTTTTACTGTGTATATGTTAGTTTCCCACACTCCTATTTGTGAATCAATTCTAACTCTGTTGGAACAGCCATACTGTACATTATTAGTCCGTGTGCAGCTTATTTGCATTAAGAGTCCTGCCCCTCTAGCCACACATGCAGGACTCATTACATGCCGATGTATGCCATCAGTCCTATGTGAATCAGTCGGCCATAGTTTCTGTATGTTTATTTGGGTTCTGGGCATGTGCAGTTTAACTGATAGTAAAAACACGCGCTGAAATTTAGCACTTACTTAAGTGTGAATCATGGCCTTAGGCCTCCACTATACAATTTTCACTTCATCCTAAAAAATGCAGCACAATACAAACTATATATTATAATTCATGTACTCTTTATGTGTCTCCAGCCTCCCAGTATTCCCCATCAGGTTTCTCTAGTCTCCCAATATTCCTCATCCTGTATCCCAAGCTCCCAGTATTCCCCATCCTGCATCTTCACCTCCCAGTATTTTCCATCATCTGTCTCCAACCTCCCAGTATTCCCCATCATGTGTCTCTAGACTCCTAGTATTCCCCATAATGTGTCTCCAGACTCCCAGTATTTCCCATCATGTGTCCCCAGCCTCCCCATAATGTCTCTCCATTCTTCCTGTGTACCCCATCACTCCCTGTATTAGAACATCATCTATCTCCAGCCTCACCAGTATCACCCATCATGTCTCATTAGTCTCCCCAGTATTCCCCATCATGTGTCTCCAGCTCCCATTATTCACCATCATGTCACACTAATCCCCAATATTCCCCTTTTGACTTCTATACTTACTTACTTTTGAAATCTTCCTCTGTCCGGATGCTGCTCTGATGTGAATAAGGCTGATGTGTCCTTAGGTCACTCCATCATCATTCAGGGATTCATTCAGACAAAGCAAAATTGAATGGGTGCCACTGTTAAACACTGCAAAACACTCTCACCAGAGCTGTGAGAGAACTTTACCTTATTTAACAACGAAGTCCATCCTAGGGTGTAGACAAGCCCTGCGGAGTGGGGAGTAGAGGGGTGAGTGACTTTCAAGCCTGGCGACATCCTGCCTAATATCACACCAGCCCTGTAAGTAATCATTCTCAACTCTCCAATATGAAATTGCTGCTAAATCTTGAGGAAGTGCCTTATATCTGGCATTATTGTGAAAATGGCATTTGCCTCGATATGAAATATGAATTTGGCAGAAAAATTAAGTCACAACTCAGTTTGACTCAGAACCCTGAAATTCGTATATCTTCCGGATTTAGCGCAATCCGAACACTCCTATCTAATTTTGATGCTTGCTATGACATAATAATATACAACCCACACACAGTACTTTTCATATTACATTTGACTCTAAAACAAAAATTAAAACATTTTTAGTTGAACAATACCTTTGATTGTCATGTAATAATACTTATTATCCTCTTCTAAAACTAATTGTTGTAGCAGTTAAATAATGCAGCTTTAACTGGGGCTAACTCAGAGTTTAAGAGTAAACACAAAAGCAGATAAGCAACCTGAAAAACCATTTTGCAATGTAATAGATGCTTATAAATATATATATAATTTAATACAATAAAGAGCTAGAGGATACTGTATGTATTTTATTTTTTTAGAAACTCCTTTACATCTACAAACCCTTGAATTGCTTCCTGTGTAAAGTGCCTCAATACATCCTTCTAATGAGGTCCAAACCTTTAAACTATATTCTTTTATACCAATGCTAATAATAACAACAATTATTTGTGCATTGCTGAAAAAAAACAAAAACTAAAGTATTTTGCTGCTAGGCTCGTGTGTAGTTCTGACTTAATATTATCCATTATTAACTACTCAATGGACCTTACAATAAAGCTGGGTTTATTGTATGATGCCTAAGGCAGTAAGAACATTATTATTCTTAACCAATGTCAGTTCAACTCAATCGCATCTTCAGTCTTCTAAGTAGAAAAAAACCTGTCTGTTACAGGAATTGTGAAAGCACTTTTACTATGCATTAACATATACTGGTTGTGATTTGGAATAATTGTACCAGAGAGAAGTCTTAAAAGCAGGAAGACAAGCAATATAACTTTCAGCTGACAGAGGATGACCCACGATTTGTATATTTAAAATAATTGCATTACAACATAAGGTTCTCTCTTCTTTTAAAAAATATTTTAACGTTATCGAGAATGAAAAAGGAAAAAGCGGAAGATGCTGTCCAATGTGCCTGGGAGTATATAAAGAACCAAGGACCCCACAGGGACATAAGCAGCAGGCAGCTGATACACTTAACACTTTTGGCTCTATTTACGATTAGTTTCATTTTTTTATGAACAAAGCTGTTTCAGGCTCACGTGGGCTTGCAGCGAGCCTGGCGGCTTCGATTATTAAATTTACCCAAACTTACCTGCCTTGCAAGGTCCCTCGATGATGTCTGGGCTCATTGCAGGAGACTTCATTCATACTTTATTTGAATAAAGTCCTGCGCATGCGCAGAGACTCCTCTGTGGGACTTTGAATATTTCAAGTCCCGAATGAAAAACAGTGCGCATACGCAGTGTCTTCATATTGGGACTGAAATCTTCAAAGTCGGACACGTCTCCCAGAAAGGTAAGTTTTTCTTTATTCTTTATTTTTTTTTTACAATAATTAATATTTTATATGTATTTTTTGGGTTAAAATATAACTAAAAAAAATACACTTTTTTTTTTTTACATTGGCACACATGGGTTTATCCCAGCGGTTTCCCTATACATGCCCACCTTTTCCTCCAAATAATAACAGCTATTAGGGGAGTAAAAGGGAGGGAATATGGGGACATTACTGGGATAAAGGGCCTGATCCAGAACTACGCCGATGCGCTGTGCTTACTAAAGCACAGCGTATCGGCGTCTACTCTCCCCGACACTCCCCCTGTGCGACGTATGACGCCGACTAAAGGCTACCCTAACTTCAACTGGCGCAAGCAATGGAAAATACGCTCGCACAGGAGCGTTGTAACGCTAAGCCCTCCCTCATTAAACTATATCCCCCCGCCCACCTTCACTAACCTTAACGTAGTAACGCTGGGGGGACGCCCCCTCCAACGTCACTACGCTGTTCCTATGGACGCCCGATCGTTGATCGGGCATTGCCGTAGCTACGCCAGGCAGCATCTGCCCGACGCATGCGCAGATCGGCTTTACAGCCAATCTTACGCTTACACCCGCCGTAGCTAGTACGGCGGCGTAGTTCTGGATCAGGCCCAAAGGCGGAGACCCTCGATATTTACATGGATCGCCATGGAAACTACTATTTTCCTTCGCAATCCATTGTCTGTTAGTATTAAAAACTTGATTTTTATACAATAATGCTTATTTTCACATGAAAATGGGCATTATCGCATGAAAATGAGGTTGTAAATAGACCACTTTGTAGGCAGGGTTAATAGTTTTATTGTTGGTATTTGATTAGTTAGATGAGGAGCAGGGCTGTTGCTAGGGTGTTCGGCACCTCCCTACAAACTTTCAATTTGCGCCTACCTGTTTAACTATTTATTATTATAGTTACTAGAGTATAGTATCCATGTAAACATCATAAAACACAATCCTGTAAACACAATTAAAAAAAAGCAAATCATAGTATACAATACAGGCAGCATTCTAGTCTACACTATACAAATCCCATTTCATCCTAAAAACTGCAAAATTTTCCCTATCATGTCTCTGCAGCCCTACAATTTCTCCATCATGTCTCTGCAGTCTCTAAATATCTCCATTATGTCTCTGCACCCCCCCTCCCAATATCCCCATCATGTCTCTGAAGCCCCCCCAGTATCCCCATCATGTCTCTGAGGCTCCCCAGTATTCCCCATCATGTGCCTCCAGCCCCCTTCAATATTCCCCATGTGCCGTGCCCAGCTCCCTTCATTACAGTAAACAGATGTAAATGTATTGATATTAGGAGAACACTCAAAATGTATTAAATATATATCCTTTATATTTATTCTTTTTTTTGTGACTTAATATTGGTTACCTCTATGTAAAAAAAAAAAAATACATTTGTTTAGAGGTCCATATTCACATTAAGGGGTGCAAAACTTGATCCTTACAGCAAGAAACTAAAAACAAAATAAAAACTATATTGAATCACTGGGTTGCATCCAGACTTATATAAATAGGGTGTTTTTTTTCCGTTCACCAACACTTCCAATATGGATCTGGATCCTTAGGATGTGTTTACACCTGCAGGATGGGGTGGGATACAGAGAGTGTGAGGGGGAGAAGTATGTAGATGGTAAAGTGGGGGCATGCTAAACCCTATGCTGTATGCAGACTTTGAGTCGTCCCTATTTTAAGTGAAGTGGGTCTGGAAACATTAAGGTTTGATACATGGAGTCGGTTCCAGACTTAATAATGTTAGGGGGACTTGTGTAAGTCATCCCTAATGTTATTAATGCACATGCTCATGCCAGATGTTACACATCGGATCTCAGTTCCGTATGCAAGAAGATCAGTACCTTAGGAAGGGCCATGCAGTCCGCACTCCTAAATCCTGCAACGGGGAAGGATTTCACTCCCGTCTTCCATGTGGACTTCTAGACCCCCGTATGAGTATACGTCCGTGTGGAAAGTCCCGCGCCTATCCAGCATGGTGCCGTACACCCCCCTCCCCTAAACAGATTGGCAGCGCAGCGCTCATACAAGAAGTTCCTGTATGAGCTGCTGCAGCTGTGAGCAACGCTCTGTAACTACTGCAGCAGCTCATACAGGAACCTCCTCTATGAGCGTTGTGCTGCCAATCTGTTTAGGGGAGATGCTGGATAGGCGCCGGACATCCCCCCGCTCCCCCCGCTCCCCTCTATACAGATTGTCAGCGTTCTTCATACTGGAGACTGTATGAACGCTGCCAATCTGTATAGCGGGAAGCAGGGGATGTCCGGCGCCTATCCAGCATGGCACCATGATGCACCGCATCCCCTCGCGGAGCAGGTCGCGCCGGCCCTGATGAGGAGGGTGGAGTTAGGTGTGGGGAGGGGTTAATTAGGTTATTAAAAGGGCAGTGGACAGGAAGTTAGGTCTCTTTAGAAAAGATTCTGGAAGGCTAAGTATCGCTGGGACACTGTTTTTCTTTATAATCACCTTTCTATCTCATTGCTTCTCATTCCTCTTTATTTCTCCTCCCTTTTTGTCTTTATTGCATTTAACTGTTTTCTCTTGACATTTCTCTTTTTTCCTCCCTTTCTGTTTTCTTGTAAATTTTTATTGTGCCTCCTTCTGGTAATTGCAGTGTCTTGACTGCCGGCTTGCTACAGATCCATGTTGCGTCTGGTCAGAAGCAGGTGCGCTTTGGGGGTTGTAAAATATTGTCCTTGAAGATGAATAATAAAAATTCTTCTTCTTCTTTCTATTAATTGTCTTCCAACTTGGATAAAACAATTATAGGTTTGAGAATTATCATCAATTATCCCTCTCTTTTCTAGGTTTGAGAGAGAGCTTCTCACAGAGCCAATGGTTTGAGTTAGAATAAAGGGCCTGATCCAGAACAACGCCCGCTGTCGCTAGGACGGCGAGCGTAAGCGTAAGATAGGCTTTTG
>WWET01010744.1:0-15256 GCA_011038615.1 Limnodynastes dumerilii
GCACACACATACATACAGACACACACATACATACATATACATACACATACATACATGCATACACATACATACATACATACATACATACATACACACACACATATATACATACATATACACACCCATACGTACATACATACAGCCATGCATACAGGACTGGATTCACAACTCCGTGTATTGGTAAGTTACGTGCCGATTTTTAAGTGCTGCGCTAATGCGCACGCGTAGTTAATATTTAACGTTATCTAAGTAGTGTTTTTTTTTGTTATCTGTCATAAACATGGAAGTTATTGGGTCATAATTCTGCTATACTAGCCTAACATATATATTTTGTCATATGACCTTTCCCAGCATATTTGATTGACCATTATAGTTTCATTTTGATATATCAGTAGCGTGTATTTTATAGATTTACGTACGGAGGTGCGTGGTTTTCTTCCGTACATTCTAAGTTACGTGAAAGTGGGCGGGGGGAAGCATTTAAATGAGCATTTGAAGGTGCGGTTAGATAAATACGCACGTACGTAAGTAACATACGTGCCTAAGTACACACGTGGGGTTAGGGGTGCCCTATGGAGGCTTAAGTCACCGGCCAAGGGGAGTGTCATGGGTGTTGTCTTGCTATGTGTGTGCGTTAAAACGCGCATGTAGTATACACGGATCTGTAAATCCGGTCCTTGATTTTTATGATGACTGAAATTAGCCAATTGAACAAAAAAAAAAGGGAGAGTTGGCAACTATGGACAAGACAAAGACCGCCATACGACAGACATATTGGAACAGGTTATCTGGCAATGTGCATGCTAGATGTTCTGCCTGGAGATCCGTCTGACAGGGTGGCGCATGCTCTCCACCCGCCTAAACTCCATAAGGAGGGTGGGCGGGGTTAGCATTCAAAGGGTGTGTTGCAGGATTGGTGCAAACATAAACGAACCTGCACCAATCAAAATCAAGAACTCCAGTGCTGCTGTGGTTATAAACTGCTTCCGCAGAGGCATCGTTTCAATAGCGGACTGCCATGTGACCCTAAGTTCCGCGAATTTGTGGGGATGCCCCCTTCCATTCGCACATATAAGTCTTATGAACTTACTGTCATGAGCAACCTGCAGCGGCTTGTAATCTAAACTCCAGGTGTCACAGCAGCCGGGAGCTCAGGTTTCTCACAGGTGGCCAAGGATCAGATTCTATCTCTGACTTTCCTATTACATACTAGAGAATGTCAGCTAGAATCTGATTGGTTGCTATGGGCAACATCTCCACTTTTCCAAACCTGCAGCTTAGTAAACCTGGCCCCAGTTCTGGGTCCCGTCTGCGGTCAGGCAGATGGGATAGTAGTGGAGTCTGCTGGCTTGCAGTTTGCTAGGCAACCAGAATGCCGGAAGCATTTATTAGTGGTCCCTGAAAAGTTATTACCAGTGACACCCTCCTATAGTATTTCAGGGGGCTAGACCAATCATTTACCTGATTGGTCAGCTTCCCTTTAAATCCCCAGCACTGTGTTATTCCCATTGCTGGTTATAGCACCTGCACCCCTGCCTGTCTCGCTGTCTCAGTTCTGTGCTCTGCCAGTTCCAGTCAGTTTGATTCATGAGTGCCCTTTCCTTGTTAACCCCTTGTTCTCCAGTGTTCTCTCTTCCTTCCTTCTTCCTGCCCTTCCTCTGATTCTGTTCTGTTTGTGCGTGCCGCATGTTTCCGAGCATGTGTGCCCTAGTTCATCTACCCTCCGCCGCGCTGATTGTCTATCTCTCACTGGGCCCCCTGTATTGTCCAGCCCTCTTACACGCACACATAGGAGCTGCTACAGGGGGCTGCGACCCGCTGGGAATCCTGCAGCTAAGCCTAACCTCACCATCAGAGGCTCTAGTGAATAACAGGCCCCAGTTAGACTCCATGTCCTGGTGAGTGGTTTCCTAACACCTAGTACAACATTTTTTTGCCAGTGCTGATGAGTAAATGAGAATCCGTTGCGAGTCCCCGCTGCGCTGTGTATCACTGCAACACTGCATAGGGACAGCCGAATTTCTTTTTTCATGAATGGATGAGTATGAAATTCGCATACTCACCCATTCATTTTCGGAAACACCACTGCTAGACCACCAGAGAGGTGAGTAACCCTCTCCGGGGACTTAGGGTTAGACTGCGTGGGGAGGGATTTTAGGGTTAGGCTGTGGGGGGAGAGACTTAGGGTTAGGCTGCGGGATGGTGCTTATGGTTAGGCTGCGGAGGCTTAGGGTTAGGGAGTGGGGTTGCTTACCTTTTGGAGCACCGTGTTCGGTGCTCATGGATCGAATAGTATGCCTCATCCAGACATAAGCAATTAATATCCCAGCTAGTTCGGAACTGGCTGGGAGCGAACAACCCTATCGAAATAGGGCTGTGCGTGACGGGGACCCACACGCATGAGAATCACACATAAGGGTTTGACCACATTACTTAGATCCGCTTCCGGTCTCTTGGCACTACCCAAAAAATGTTTTACTGCACCTAAAGACCCCCTTTTATTATTAAGAAATGCAGAGTAATTTGTATGTTATGTGATGCAGACTACACAGCACTTATTATGACCCGCAGAGCACTGGAGAGCTGTTTATAGGTGCTTTAATAGTGTGTAACTAATGCAAGTACAAGGTGTGCATTTGGTTACAGGGCAATGGATGTGTTTGTCTGTATTTAACCCACTCTATTTATACAGCATATGTCGAGGTAGAAATGGTGCTCACTGCACTTTCCAGAACAACGGGAGCTTAACAGAACATAAAAGCCGATGACTGAGTGTTACAAGGAGATATGTCAGACGGTACAGAGATGGATCAGACATTGGGGTATATTTACAAAGGGCGATTTGTGCTGTGAAATTCATTTCACAGCGCATCGCCGTGATTATCTCTCTATTTGCAGCGTGAATTCACCGAATTCACTAAGCTGCGATTTTTAAGCGATTTTTTCCAACTCACACGAGATGCTGTGAGTTTGCAAGGGGTGAATCGCGGTGCTTTTCTATTGAGACGCACCGCGATTTGTCCTTGAAAAAATCGCGGCAACTCGCGTGAGTTTAAAAAAAAAAAATGCAGCATGGTTGAAAGCCTCAGCCATGCTGTGTTGATAGAACTACAAGGCTCAGCATTGCTTAGCCTTCTAGTTCTATCAGCGTCAGCATGGTAAGGCTTCTAACTATGCTGTGTAAGCCTAGTCCTTTACACTACAGATAGACGGCCTGTTACTCTTGTAACACTACACATTATAGCACTACTTGCAGCTTTGCACTTTTCACTGTTAATAGTAAACATATAGGGCTGTATTTACACCTGAGAAGCTTCGGCTTCTTAGGTGTGTAGATTATCGAAATTACCTACCATGCATGTGTAATAGGTCATTTAAGCAATCTTTGTACCAGTTATTTATGTAGATTGCCTCCGTGTGGTCTTATAAGACCGCACAGAATACATTAGTCAGAAAAAGGCGGCCTATTGCCGCCTTGGGGTGTGCTTAGTTAGAAGTGGGAGGAGGGGGGGGATTCAGATTAGCCGGGGAGGGCCAGAGCGGGGGCATTATCAGTGTGGAGTTTCCTTCTTAAGGAAACTACGCATGGTAAGATAAGGCAGCCCTATGGCACTCTTAGGTGGGCTGGTTAGGGGCTGCACCAATGAGTTAGGTGCGGTTCTGTCCGCACCTAACTCACTCTTAGGTGAGAATACGGTCCATAATATGCATTATATTTTTCACTAACATTTTTGTAAATAGTGACTGTATACTTACCATTGGCTGCATTCTAAAATTCAAGTTTCCCCCAGTTTCTGTGTGTTCAAAAACGATCACGAACATTCTCCTGTGCCGTGCATAAACACACGTCTGTGATACCTGGCCAGAATACAGTCCAATCCATCTAGAATAGCATTTCTGACAGAGGAGCTGTGTTCCGATAGCAAATGGGTGTTGCTTTTTAGGACAATGTATGGTTATTGCCTCTCAATGCAAACTTCTGTACTTCCTGGATCTTCCGTAAATCAGTAAGGTTTAGGTAGCCCTGGTTGTCAGAATTCCGTTGAGTAGAAGTGGTTATTTTGTGCAGTGGATAGTGCTTACCAGAGGTACCGGATCCCTCTGCACATTTTGATCAGTGATCTGATCACAGGAAGATCAGATTTTATGGATCCAGCCCAAACTTCCTATTTGATGACTTATGAAACAAAGGATCAAGGCTACTGGAAGGATTAAATATAAGAGGGGAGCAAAATAAAGGACTGGAAAGGTATACAAGTAGGCGACTCTGAAATACAATTAGCTGCATTCGCAGATGACATTCTTCTCTATTTACATAATCCTGAAACAGCCATCCAAACATATCCTAAAAAAAACTAGATGATTATAAGGTGGTTTCAGGGTTTACGGTGAACCTTAACAAAACTGAAGCAATGGCATTTTAACAGGAGGGACGACAAGGTTGGCAGAACACATTTCTATTCAAGTGGACAAGAAATACACTTTAATACCTTCGACTTAATATTCCTAGTCACCCATCACAAATTTATGCTGAAAACATTCCGCCTATTATAAACAAAACAACAACAACACTACAGTCTTGGCAACATCTACCTCTATCCTTTCTAGGCAGGTGCTATCTACTCAAGATGATTAGCTTTCCTAAGACACTTTATTTTATTCAGATGCTACCATTCCTCTTCACAAAACAAGACTTACAATCTCTTGATCGTAGCTTTCAAAAATTTATATGGGCAGGAAAACGAACTAGGACACCACTAGCAAAACTCCAACAATCACCAGAAATGGGAAATGGGAGGAGTCAAAGATTACAATATGGCAGCACTTTACCGATATGCCACAGATTGGATTCAAAATAATAATATTTACACTAACATATCTATAGAACAAACTTTTTGCCCTAATTTCAATTTATTGGCCCTGTTACATGCTCATCCCACGGAGTTATCAGAGGACATTAGAGGAAATCCTTTGATATATCCTACTTACAAGGCATGGAGACAAATAAGAAAACGGTTTAAAGTATCATCGCAATACTCTCAATTTCTCCCGCTCACAAATAACACAAATTTCCAGCAAGGCAATGCCTCGCCTATTTTCCAACAATGGGAATCTAAAGGATTGCGACTTGTTACATATTTTTATAATTCAATATCTAATACTATATATACTTATAGCCAGTTAAAAGAAACATTTCCCAATATGTTGATTCCATGGTTTGCTTACCTCCAGGTGTCGAGCTATATTAACAATGTGATGACCCACCTTAACTTACAGTGACATGTTACACCCTTAGGGCCTGCTATTCTGGACTGTTGCTCTTGTGATTTGGACATTTTTCTGGACCTGCAGTATCCCGGTCCACCTTTAGGGACTGCTATTATGGACTCATGTGCCATACATTTGATTACAAGCACCTAGTCAGCTAGTATTTAGTACTGCCTCCGAACAAGCAAAGCGATAGTCATTGTTGTTGATGTGTTCCTGCTTTCTGCCACCTTGCGCCTCATATATCCAGTTGATTTCTGTCCTAGTATATACTATTGTAAGTCTGCTTTACTGTTCTTGTTTGTATTTGTGTTCTCTTGCACCTATTCATATATGTTACCTCTGTCTTGTGTACTGTGTGCTCTATAACCTGTTCTGCTTTTGGATATGCACTGAATAAACTTTATGCCAATTCATTAAACTTTGTGTTGGGCTATTAGGGCATTACATCTACAGCATAAGCTAAACTTCATCAATACACTTGGTCTGCCACCAGGAGTTCCAACCTGCGGTTATCTACAGCAAAGCCTGCCCTCACTATCAAAGTTGCCATTGAAATCCAGATGTCAGTTAGATTCCACGTCTCGAGCAGCACATGCATAGATTGGGCAACTGAACGCTGGCCAGTCTGTTTCAATTTCCACTTTGGAACAGAATGGGTGGATACAGGGCAGGTAAACAATCATTTGAGGGCAGAATGGTGGAACGGTGGAGATACACATCTGTACCCTCAGTAGATATCTACAGTGCTTTGGCCTATGTCTTTTGCTCCTATAACCATCTTGAAGAAGTAATATTTTGTTTACCACCTCTGGGTCAATGATCCATCCCTAAAAATAATCTAGAACATGACTCTATCTCCCATCTTAGAGACTGAAGAATTATTATAGTTGGCAAGTCTCCATTTCCATTTTGGAGACATTTTCTGACTAGCCCCAATTCCATTCTTTGCTAGCCAATGTCACAGCTGGTTGCCCATCAGATGTCTTCCTTGGCCCAGATGCTTTTCAAAATCAATAGCATTAAAGCAGATATTGCTTGTTCAGCAAAACATATCTACCAATCTCTGGCTACACAAGGGCTGTGTAATATAGCACTTATGAAAAAATGTCCTTTCCCTGATAGAATCAAAGAATGCTGAAATTGGAGCAGACATTGCTCGGATATACAATCTCTATCTACTGGGACAAAGGCCAATGAATAATTAACCCTTAGTCTTTCTATTGTCAGTACGTTTAGAGGTCAATGCAAGATACTCCCCAGTGTACTACAACAATGTTCTAACGTGGCTGCAGATTTTAAAGTGGGTAATAACTCTGTATCGCTTCATTCGCCGGCTATAGCACATAGTCCTTGGGACTTGAGAATATTACCTTCTGATTTCTGGAGAATAACTGGATCATATGCACTTTGCAATTCATGAATTGACTCAGCAATTGGCACAGCAATCCCCGGCACATGCAATTATTTAAAAAAAAAAAAAAAAAAAAGCAGGTGGAATATTGCATTTAATGTAACATTTTATGGGAAGCAAGAAAGCTCGGAAGAAGGAGTAAATCATGGTCTCAGAGAGCTGTTTTATCACTCTAGTTGTAGGAACAAGGCAGAGAAGCTAATTAGTGTAGTTAGTTGAAAATAATGGACTCAGCATTTGAATCAACACATTTTTGTCTGAGCTGCATGTACATAGAGAGTCGTTTACAATGTACATTACAAGTGCTACAGCATTTGCTTTCTCGTGCATGCTTAATAACTTAAGTTGGCCATACACTGCATTGATTATCGGTCACAGCAGAAAGCGTCCCGATAAACGGTCAAATTCCACTAGGGAAAAGTCCCGAGATGGGCGCCAATCACCTTTCCTGCTGTTATCAATCATTGAGGCTGATGAGGAAGGGCTTCCCAGATTAACAGAAGGCCCATGCAGCTGCACGGGTCCTCCTGTCAATCTCAGCAGTAGGCCAGTGTAGCCAATTGATTGGCTGTCTGGCATGGAGATCTCCATCCTGTGTGTGGTACCTCCACCTCCTGGACAGAGTTTCCCCTTCTCTCTGACTCCAAAATTATCACCATGCACAGCTGTTATAAAGCAATGAGGGTCTGTGTTCTGCAAGGATGCACAGTCATAGACGTAGAGCTTCATTGCTTTATTACTGCTGTACATGCCGATAATTATAGAGTCAGTAAGATGGGGAAGCTGCGGTCAGGAGGTGGAGGTACCGAGTCAAATTATTTGTAAATGCCACACACTAGAGGTTAAAGACTATGGGGTAGATCCAGACCTAAGTGCTTGTTACGTTTCATTACGAGTATTTTCTATGCACTCCCCTTGCTCGTACGTACTTTGCCCGTGTTACGTTTGCCAAACCCTACCTTAACTTTTCAGTGTAACTACTGATGTACGTAAAAGCTACAGGTACATAAGTGCCTAAGCACAGCCATACTGTATGATTTAAATGCCTCGCCTCGCCTCCGCAGCGTAATTATGGGTGTTGTATGGCTGTCACGCCCCTTCATTTGTAGTTACACTGTAGATATGTGGCTGGTATGTACGTTCAGAGTTACGCGGCGTAAAATCTGCCATGCGCATGCGAAGTAAATACTAATGGGTGATTTTACATCAGCGGCTAGCGTAAAATCGCTCCCGTACGTAGCTTAGGACCTGGCCACATGGGCCCAATTTAGACTTAAGAATGAGCTTGAAATTAAGGACCTGATTCACACTTAAGAATCTTCTTAAAATAAGAACTTAAAGTCATACCTGGGTTAAACCATGTTAATTGCAGGGGAGTCAAATTTCATCTTTTGCAAACAGTACTAGTGTTGACATTTTATCACACTGTTATTTAGACTTGGGCTGGTAAAGCTGGTCAGTATCTGTGTGCAGTAAGCAATTCAAAGATATATCCCTGCATGCAAAGAATACAATTAAATTAATCCCCCTGCAATCAACGTGGTTTTGTCCAGGAGTGACTTTAAGTTCTTATTTTAAGAAGATTCTTAAGTGTGAATCAGGTCCTAAGAGAGGAATGTTACTCCTGGGCAAAACCATGTTTAGTAAATCTGGCCCCAAAAGTTTCCCAACAATCAAAGAGGAGGGAGACAAGATGGAGGGGATTTATGAAACCTAACTGCCCAAGCCCTCCCTTCCAAGATATTGGATCCCATGGCCAAAACATTAAAAACAATGAAACAATAAAGAACCTGCTAGATCCTATCACTTCCCAACTCCAGGGCTTAACTCTCCTCAGGTTAAATTCTGGATTGTCCTTTTCTTTTTATTAGACCTTACAGTAAGTGGCTAAATTGTACTTTTTCGGAGTGTGTGTGATTCCATGTACAACACACCGCTGACCGATTTGGTGCAATTCACAAATCACTTTAGTTCTTATCATTAATTGGCATCTTCAGTGGCTGTAAAATAGTAAAAGCCGGAGAGGACACTCTCCGTAAATAATCCCAGGGTCTGTGTTCACACATTACAGTGGCCTGCTTTACCAGGCACAATAATGGCAACACTTCAGCTACAGCAATTTATTATGCAAATTAGTACTGCATTATGAGATTTCAATCAGCAAAACTAGAGGCGAGAATTCCGGCTTTTCCTTTCCTGTGAGCGTGTCTGCAGTGATAGCACCACGACTGGAACCTCACTAGTTTTGCAGCATGTATTTTCTGGGGCCAGGCTTGACCTCTGAACAAGCCCTTAAGGATTTTTCGGCCCCTGTGGACATCTGAAATGAATTCTACCATTTTCTGCTTTGTATATAAAACAACCCTTAACATGACCAACTATTGGTATCAGGTTCCTTAAACTGTACTGAACTCTCTGTATATAGGTATGCAGTTGTAATCTAATCACAGTGTATATTACGGAAAGCTCACAGTTCTGAAGCTCTTAGTAGGTGCTCTCCAAGGTTCTCCAGCGGTCCACATAGCGTTGATGAAGGGATCTTTTGTAGTTCCTGAAGTATAAGTTGAAAGCGGCTCTCGTGCCTGTAATCACTATTTATCCTGTGTGGATGGCTGCCGCGTATCCTACGTGTATTTTTTGTGTCTCTCCTGTCGTCAGACACGTGCAGGTGTAGCGGTGGTGATTATAACATTTTTTACACTATTCCCCTCTATTCCTCATATCCTGTTGAAACGCACAACAAACGGAATGGGAAACCAGGCTTGGTGAGGGAGGACCGTGAATCACCACCGCTACAGTTGCACATATTTGACACCAATTATACAGGCAGGATACGCGGCAGCCATCCACACAGGATAAAAAGTGATTACATGCACGAGAGCCGCTCTCAACTTATACTTTAGGAACTACAAAAGATCCCTTCATCAATGCTATGTGGACCACTGGAGAACCTTGGAGAGCACCCACTACGAGCTTCAGAACTGTGAGCTTTCCGTAATATACACGGTGATTAGATTACAACTTATATACAGAGAGTTCAGTCTGTCTATTTGCTATATTGGTAGGGGTCCACTCTAAGTTATACGTCTGTATCTAAGTAATGGGAACATTGCTGTTGTTGATGAGCTGTGACCACATACTCTTTTGATTCTGTTAGTATTCCTTAAACTTTACACTGAGTTTGTCCCAGCAAAAAGAAAGCGACATGTAATACTGAAGTAGACATATATTTAGACTCAGCTCATGTGGAATACATAAAACATGTAAGTAACTGATACGAGCTTTGGGTTTAAACTATTCGTTGTTATAAAGAATAAAGTTTATCCCTGTACCAAGACATCCCATTATCACTCCTTGACAGAGAGATCTGGATGAGGTCTCGAGGCTGCAGACATTTCTCTGTTGCAAATTAAATATAAGTGAAAGATGCAGCTCCCATGTTAATTAATTGCAGGATTCAGAATGCTGTCACCGTAATGTTTCTGGGTTCAAGGGCACAGAAGCCGTTGCGGTGTGAGGAGAAGTAAAAGTCTGCCAGCGGTTTTGTCTGTCTGTAGCAGTAACTGGCATTGCCAGAATTCTCCGGGTAGGGTATGAATGAAGAGCATTTATCATGACAAACCCTGTTTAAGCACATACCAATAACTGAGGCACTGATGGGGAGTGTGGGCCACCACTCGAGATTCCCCCATTACCAAAGAAGGAGCTACTAAGAAACTTCCTGCCCTGCCGCATTCTCGGAATGGGCAGTATTCTAAAGTACTCTCAGCCGGAAATTAGCTGTCAGCAGTGTAAATGATGGTTCGCGGCGTACATGCAACCAATTTATGGGGAGGTATGTCCATAGGAATTATGGGTCCTCTGATAAATTATGATCCTGGTCCTAACCTTATTTTTATTATTATTATTGGACCAGATCCATAATTATGCAAAACAGCCAATTTGCGCATTCTAGTTGCATAATTACTCCTTGTCAGCATTTTGCACATAAGTGAACATGGTGGTAGCGCATTGGAAAGCACTATGTTTTAAGCCTTTTCCTACGCTGGGGTGTGATGACCCTTTATGTGGACATAGGACCTGATTCACACTTAAGAATTATTTAATTATACTCAACTAGTAGCAAGACGACTCCCCTGACACCCCCCCAGTTTTCAGCTTTCTAACCGACTTAAGAATGCCATAGGTCTCCCTTATCTTTAGGTTCTTAGTTGTGTGTGTAGGGTGGTTAATTAAGAACATTTCTGAATAACCACACCCAGATTTCCTAGTTTAAATGGCTCCCTCCACTCATGCTTCTTATATTCGTTCTTAAGTTTCCTAGCACGCCCCTTCCTTCCTAAGTCATTACGAACCTTGAGGAAATAGGTTTGTAATGGTGATTGAGACCCTCCCCATTCTTAAGTCCTACGTAAATTACGTATATTAAGGTACTACACAAGCGCATTGTATCCCTTCTTAAATATACGCACCTAAAAAGCTGCAGATTCTTAAGTGTGAATCGGGTCCATACTGTCCACATGAAGGGCAGGAAGGGGGTATTTAACTCATACAGTAAGGGCTTGACTAAGCACTTACATTTGACTCTTCATTACACATCTGTACCACTTTACGTGCTAAAGTCTAAGGCATGGTTAATGTAAGGTAGGGTTAAAGAAGCTCAAGTACCATGCCTGCAAGGAGGTTGTACTATCTTTGCACATACTGAATTTAGTATTGTAACTTCGCTTCTTCTGATTCTAGATACGGTTATTAATAAAAAAGTTTATTATCATCATTATTATTATTATTATTATTATTATTAACAATTCATTATTTTTTTCCCAAAATTCCAATTATCTTGTAATCTTTTCATTGTAATAAGCAAGAAAACATTTTGACAAAACACTTTTAATAGCCAAGTCTCAATAAATAATACAGGACAGGAACTAGAGTTTGAAATTAAGAAAAACCGTGTTGACAGTTACAATCACACCAGCATCACTCACAGCAGAGAGCCTCGTGGAGGAGAGCAAGCAAAGGGATCAAAGACTGCAAAAGTAAGTAAACTAAATTAAAATCAGTGGTTATTATAGAAATAGGCTGGAGATTGGAAGGCTGGAGAAAGACAAGAGGAAGCATATTGGAAGTCTGTTTTCTGTTTTTATGGCACTCACAAGAAGGTCCTTTTTAGTGCATTGTGATTAAGAATGTTAAATGTTGAAGAATTTTTGTGATAAGGATGCAATTTGTATTGTATGGAGGTCTGCAGTCTATATTGTATAGCAGTCACTAGGTTAATGGTATGGATGTCACTAAGTGTGTGTATTGTATGTCGGTCACAAGGATGCAGTGTATATTGTATAGTGACTAGGAAGAAGTCTGTATTGTATTGCAGTCACAAGGATACACTGTATATTGCATAATGACTAGGAAGAAGTCTGTATTGTATGGCGGTCACAAGGATGCAGTGTATATTATATGGCGGTCACAAGGTTGCAGTGTATATTGTATAGTGACTAGGCTGAAGTCTGTATTGTATGGCAGTCACTTGTAATTATAGCGGATACCAGTACTTTTAAAACTTTAAAAACTTGGTAAATCTGTAGAAAAAAGGTGCCAGAACTCCGTTCCTATGCATTCTATGACAAAAAACACTGGCGGATACTAGGGACTGGATTCACATATCCGGTGTGAGTTAGGTGGGGACAGACTCGCAACTAAGCTCAACCGTCCTGTCCCTAGTCCCATTGTCACTCCCCGCTAAGATTGGACATCCGAAAGTTCCTTTTTTTAATGGGTGAGTATGCTGTTCGGCATATTTCACCCATTTACCTTCAGAAACAGCGATACCCCTCCGCTGCACCTCCGCTGCTGTTATCGCCGGAACAAGAGACAGGTGAGTAAACTATCTTTGCGGGGTAGGGAGGGTTAGGGTCAGGCTGTAGTGGAGGGAGGATTAGGGTCAGGCTGCAGGGGAGGGAAGGTTAGGGTCAGGCTATGGGAGATGGAGGGGTAGGGTCAGGCTGCAGGGGGTGGAGGGTTATTGTCAGGCTGCGAAAGATGGTGGGTTAGGGTCAGTTAGGGTACTGAGAAGGGAGGGTTAGGGTTAGAATTAGGGAAAGGAGTGGGGGACTATTTTTACTTACCATTTCGGAGCACAGAGCTTTCGGTGCTCCATGGATTGATTCCTATGCCTCATCGAGGCATATGCAATCAGCCGTTCGGACTGGAGCCCCACGCCCCCCTAGCCCGCACCCCTTTTTAGGTAACTTATGACACATACTAGTGCAACAGGGCTACCTAATCTCTCCATCTCTACCTCTCCCCGCCCTCCCCGGCTAATCTCAATCCCTCCCCCTCCTACTTCTCCCAATCCCTCCCCCCTCCCACTTCTATCTAATCCCTCCCCAAGGCAGCATTACGATGCCTCTTTCTACTCAAAATACTCCGTGCAGACTTTAAAGATTACCGAACTGGTAGGTAGATTGCGTAAAGGACCTACTATGCATGCGCAGCAGGTCCTTTAATAAAGATAAACACCTAAGAAGCGACTGCCTCTTAGGTGTGAATCCGGTCCTAGGACACTGTCTCCATTGTATAGTAGTGCCTATGATTTTCTGACACCAGTTGTGCAAAGGGTACAGCTGCTTTTAAGGTGTCAGCACTGAGCGCTATTTTAAGCTGTCAACTTCCAACAGCTTCTATCAGGCAGTGTTCCTGCCCATCCCCATCCCCATTCCTGCCTAGCCCCAAGTCCTACACCAACACTAATCATTACCACGGCCAAACTCCAACCTAACCGCAGCCTAACCCTAACCCTTACCTAAACTTACCATAACCCTAAGATGAAGTACAGTACTCACCAGTCTACAGTGCTGAGTCTGGAAGTGTTGAGTGACTGTCACAGTAGAGTCTAAAACCAGCGGCCAGCCGTCACTGTTGAACAAGCATTTTTTGAAGCAGCTGTGGTCAGCAGGCATCCATCGGAAAGGTAAGCATATCAAACCCGATGGTAGCCCCCTTTCCAATAGTCATTACACCAAACACAAGTGTCAAAAAAGGGATTTTGATTAAAATACACCTCGTGTTCACAACGCTTAAAATGCTTTGAAAATATTCATTTAAAAAGACGTTCAGCAAATAATTGAAATGCTGCTCATCAAGCTGTATTGGTTTCTGTTATGCAAATCCCAACAGCTGTTCCAGAGCTGACAATGCCCCTGCTTTACGGGCCATTCATATGCATGAGAAAGGGGCCGATTCACAGTTAGGAGCAATAACAAGTAAAATGAACTATATTCCAGGTGAGGATGCACCAATGACTAATAGAGCAGCTGTGGGAGAAGGGTGGGCAGCTGCTACGGGGCCCATGGCAGCCCCCACCCTGCACCCTAAGCTCTAACCTGCCAGAGGCTGGCAATATATATAGAAACAGTGGTCAGCACTCCGCCAGCCTCTAATACAGGGGCGGAAGGTAACTCAATATCAAGGAGCTTGGACTGCTGCCTGATAGAAGGCTTCAGAGGCTGACAGCTTAAACAGCGCTTGGCGCTACTTGTATGAGTGTTCAGCGCTTTAGCGGCGGCTTTAAAGGAAAATATTATTTCAGCATTAAAGGACGTATTCTGAAAACCAGTTCCATGAAGGTACACAATTATACGCACGGCCGGTGCAGGTCAAACCCCCTCACACCCATGACACTCCCCTCTCTCGGCCGTGCTGTTGTTGCGTGCGTATGTGTGTCCTCCGTACGTGCGATTCATGTTAGTCGCGCCCACGTACCTTCATTTATTTTTGCATCGCATATCTGGACGTATGTACCCAAGTGCGATTCACA
This sequence comes from Limnodynastes dumerilii, assembly GCA_011038615.1. Classification (NCBI taxonomy): domain Eukaryota; kingdom Metazoa; phylum Chordata; class Amphibia; order Anura; family Limnodynastidae; genus Limnodynastes; species Limnodynastes dumerilii. The sequence continues at coordinate 14,502 of WWET01010744.1, forward strand.
AGTCCGTCCGTGAGGCTCACCTGTTAGTAAATCTGGCCCCATGAGTGCTGAAGTGCTGTTTTTAAATACCATGTCAGCAGCTCACAGCTTAGAACCGCCCTCTGCTGGCCACGCCTCCTCTTTCTGTCCCAGGCAGGGGTCAATGCTATGCGGTCAGTTACTGGTATGTTATTTATAAATAGTGCTCGGCACTCATAGACTGAATGTCTAAGCTGCCAGCATATTACAGCTGTCTGCTCAAGCCACCACCCATTCAGACCACTCCTCTGGCTCTGGGGTCTATTTCCGCCCCTGTTTGTGCCCCAAGTACAAGTGATCTGACCTAATAGCGCCAAGTCACTTACGCACGCAAGGTGCGTAAGTGGCCTGACTTCACTGGAGGGCGCATGCGCTCTCCTGATGTTATGCTAGAATTACTATTGTAACCCTAGCGTATAAACAATCGGACGGCCCATTTCAGTGGAGGCAGGGGAAGCACGCAAAGTGTACCGCTGATCCACACGATAGAGATAAAGCCCACATGAGAGAGGGGAGTGACATGGGGGCGTTCACTCCCCTCTCACTCGCACCCTGGGTGCAGGAGGTGCGTCTCTTACGGGTCTTGGAGGAGAGTCCGTGGCTGCCGCCCTCTACACTCACGGAGCTCTAAGAAAGCTAAAGACAGCGCTCAGCAGCTGGGATTTGCTGCAAATATATTTATAAACAGCGCTCAGTACAGATGCACATGCCTCCAACCCCTCCTGACTCAGCCCCAA